>PVLC010021224.1:6896-28331 GCA_004027655.1 Graphiurus murinus
GACAGTATGGAGGATCCTCAGACGATTGGGAGTGAACCTACCATATGACCCAGCAATACCACTACTGGGTATATACCCAACAGAATGGAAACCAAATTATCAGAGCGATGCATGTGTATCTATGTTTATAGCAGCTCAATTCACAATAGCCAAACTATGGAAGCAGCCAAGATGTCCAACTACAGATGAATGGATTACACTGTATAATATTTAATGTCTATCTCCTCATTTATCATTTCTTCTGGTGAAAATATTCAAAATCAATTCTTCTAGCTTTTTTGAAATACACGATATATTTTTGTTATCTATAGTCATTCTACTATGCAATAGCATACCAGAACTTTTTACCCCTAACTGTAACTTAGTACCTATTGATTGATCTCTCCCTCCTCCTTCTTTTCCTCAGCCTTATATATTTTGTAACACATATGTTAATATATAATATTGAAAAAAGCAACATCCTGGGCCACAAAGCAAGAACCAGCAAATAAAAAAACATAATATAATTCCCTGCATCTTCTTAGATCATAACAGAATGAAAATAGAAATCAAGAGGAAGACTAAAATAAATAACAAATACATGGAGACTGAATGATGTACTCTTGAATGAGGACTGGATCAGAGAAGAAATAAGGGGAGAAATGAAAAAATTCCTAGAATTAAACAAAAATAGAGATATGACATACCAAAATCTATGGGACACTTTGAAGGCAGTGTTAAACGGAAAATTTATAGCAATGATTCCCCACATAAGAAAAACAGAAAGTCACCAAATAACCTAATGACACACCTCAAAGACCTAGAAAAACAGGAAAAGTCTAATCTCAAAGTCAGTAGAAGGCAGGAGATAATTAAAACCAGAGCAGAAATCAATGAAATAGAGAATTAAAAAACAATACATAGAATCAACCAAATAAAAAGCTGGTTCTTTGAAAAGACTGACAAAACCCTAGACAACCTAACCAAAAGAAAGAGAGAATCAACCCAATTATTAAAATTAGAAATGGGCCAGGCGTGGTGGCGCACACTTGTAATCCCAGCATTCGGGAGGCTGAGACCGGAGCATTCGGGAGGCTGAGACCGGAGGATCCGGGTTCATGGCCAGCCTCAGCTACCTAGTGAGGCACTCCACAACTTAGTGAGACCCGGTTTCAAAATAAAGAATAAAAAATAGGGCTGGGGGTGTAGCTCAGAGGTAGAATGCCCCTGAGTTCAATCCCCAGTACCGCAAAAAAAAAAATTAGAAATGAAAAATGAGACTTCACCACAAACAGTGGAAAAATCCAGATGATCAGATTCAGAAACTATTCTGAAAATTTATATTCCAATAAGCTGAAAAACATAGAAGGAATCAACAGATTTCTAGACATATACAAGCTACCTAAATTGAACCAAGAAGATACAGAAAACCTAAACTGACCAATAGCAAGCAAAGAGATAAAACAGCAATAAAAAGCCTGCTATCAAAGAAAATGTCCAGATGGATTTCCAGCTGAATTCTACAAAACCCAATACTTCACGAGTTATTCTGTGAAATTGAAAGATATGGGATTCTTCCAAACTCCTTTTATGAGGCCAATATCACCTTAATACCAAAACCAAATAAAGATAACTCAAGAAAAAAAAATTATAGACCAATATTATTGAAGAACATAGACACAAAAAAATCTAAACAAAATACTAGCCATGTACATTTAAAACTACATCAAGAAAATTGTACACCCTGACCAAGTTGGCTTCATCCCAGGAATGCAAGGCTAGTTCAACATATTCAATACATGTTATTCACCACATAAATAGAACTAAGGAAAAAAATCACATGATCATCTCAATAGATGTTGAAAAAGTATGACAAAATCCAACACTCATTCATTTTTAAAAACACACTGCAGAAAATCAGAATAGGAAGAACGTACCTCAACATCATTATGGCAATATACAATAAACCCAAAGTCAACATCATATTGAATGGGAAAAAACTGGGAATTCTCTTTAAAATCAGGAACAAGACAAGGATGCCCATTATCACCACTCCTTATCAATAAGCTCTTTGAGACTCTTGCCAGAGCAGTAAGACAAGAGAAGGATATCAAAGGAATTCAAACAGGAAAAGAATTAAAATTAGAAATTAATTTTTAAATTAATATTAAATTATTAATTTTTAAATTAATATTTAGAAAAGAAAAAAAAACTCAACCAAAAGACTAGTAGAGCTAATTAAAAAAATTCAGCAAAGTAGTGGGATACAAAATCAACCTAAAAAAATCAGTAGCTTTTCTATATGCCAACCAAGAGTCCACTGAGAAAGAAATCCAGAAAACAATTCCATTCACAATAGCCTCAAAACCAATAAAATACCTGGGAATAAATCTAACTAAGAAGGTAAAAGACCTCTACAATGAAAATTACAAAGCATTAAAGGAAGAAATTGAAGAAGATCTTAGAAGATGGAAAGATCTCCCTTGCTTTTGGATAGGCAAAGTAAATATTATCAAAAGCCATTCTACCAAAAGTAATCTACAGAGTTAATATAATCCTTATCAAAATATAAATTTCATTCTTCATAGACCTAAAAAAATCAATCATAAATTTCACATAGAGAAACAAAAGACCCAGAATAGCCAAAGCAATTCTCAGCAATAAGAACTATGCAGGAGGCATCACAATTCCTGACTTCAAATTATACTACAGAGCTATAGTAATAAAAACATCATGATATTGGCACAAAACAGACACACAGACCAATGAAACAGAACAGAAATCCACACACTTATAGCCAATTGATTTCGACAAAAATGCCAAAATGTAAGTTGGAGAAAAGATAGCCTTTTCAACAAACGGTGTTAAGAAAACTGGTTATCCAGTTGTAGAAAAATTGAACTAAATTTTTACCTCTCACACTGCACAGGGAGTCAACTCAAGATGGATCAAAGACCTGGAAGTTAGACCAGAGACTGTGAAGCTACTAAAGGAGGGCAGAGGTTCAACACTCCAACAGATAGGCACAGGCAGAAACTTCCTCAACAAGACACTTAAAGCTCAGGAAATTAAAATAAGAATAGGTGGGATGGCATTAAACTAAAAAGTTTCTGTTCATCAAAGGAAACCAGCAAGAATCTAAAGAGAAAGCCTACATAATGGGAGAAGATCTTTGCTGGCTATCCCTTGTATAGGGAGCTAACATCTATAATAGAAAAAAAATAAACTTAAAAGACTTTACACTAAAAAAAATTTCCCAATGAAATGGGAAATTGAACTAAATAAACACTTTACAAAAGAAGAGATACAAATGGCCAATAAATACATGAAAAAAATGTTAAACATCATTAGCAATCAGGGAGATGCAAATCAAAACTACACTGAGATTCCATCTAACCCCAATCTGAATGGCAGTCATCAAAAAGTCAAACAACAATAAATGTTGGAAAGGATGTGGGGAAATTGGAACTCTTTTACACTGTTGTAGGATTGTAAATTAGTTCAGCCACTATGGAGATCAGTGTGAAGATTCTCAGAAAACTGAAAATGGATTGACCATATCCTGGGGATCTTTCCAAAAGAGCTGAAATCAGAGAACTACAGTAATATATGCATACCCATGTTCATAGCAGCACAATTCACAATACCCAAATTATGAAACCAACCTAGGTGTCCATCAACAGATGAATGGATTACAAAATGATATGATATACACACAATGGAATTCTAACTCAGCAAAAAAGAACAAAATTATGTCATTTGCAAGAAAATGGAAGGACCTGGAGAAAATTATGTTAAGTGGGATTAGCCAATCACAGAAAGTGAAGGGTCATGTTATCTCTAATATGCACAAACAAGGGAGTAACTAGGATACCAGAAGGACTGCAAATAATGGAGGAGAAACTTCAGTGGAGCCAGGGAGGTGGTCTAAGGGAAGGGGAGGGGGAAAAGTGAGGTTCATTAATGGAATTACTACAATCAATTATGTGTACATATGTGAAAATACCAATGTTAATCTCTGTATTGGGAATGGGGGAAATGGGAAGGTTGGCGGGGGGGGGGGGGGGGATAGACCAAGTGCTATATGCATGGATATCACTATCAACAGGATTTACATTATGATGTGAGACAATAATGCACCAATAAAAGCATAAAAAGAAAAAAGAGTTGAGGTACTTTTACTTAGAAAAAATCTGAGGCTAGAAGGCAACCAAGATTTTACCCTGATGCATACCAAAACTCCTTATCTACACTTCAGTTTCACCACATATTAAAGAAAAAAGTGTGGGCAGTGATATATATCCCATCTCAATCTGCTTCTTCTGTCAGTATTTCCCATTTTTGTATATGGTGCTAACATTTGCCCTGTTCTTCAAATAAAAAATGTGGGAGTTGCTTATATCCTATAAAACTTCCTCAGTAGCTATCCTGCTTCTGGGTTCTTTTTTTATATAATACTTTTATTGGTGCAGTATAGTTTCACATCATAACATAGTTGAGAGTGATAGTGACATATATGACACAGCACTTAGTGGGATTTCCCTTGCTCCTTCCCCATTCTCTCCTTCCCCATACAGGTTACTGAGATTGACACCGATATGTATATAATGTTGATGGAGGTGATTCCTTCATTAATCCTCCCTTCTCCCTACCCCTTCCCCTAGACCATTTCCCTGGCTCCACTGGAGTTTCTACTTCATTATCTAAAATCCCTTTCATATTCCAATTACTCCCCAGCTTTTGCATATGCGAGAAAACATTTGGCCCTTTGTTTTCTGTCACTGGCTAATCTCATTTAACATAATGTTCTTCAGGTCCTTCCATTTTTCTGCAAGTGAAAATATTCTTCTTTATTGCTGAGTAGAATTTAATTATGTATATCCCATAATTTTGCAATCCATTCATCTATTGATGGATACCTAGGTTGGTTCCATAATTTGGCTATTGTGAATTGTACTCTGATTTCAGTCCCTTTGGAAAGATACTCAGGAGTGGTATAGCTGGATCATATCGTGGATCCATTCCCAATTTTCTAAGGAATCGCCACACTGATTTCCATAGCAGCTGCACTAATTTGCAATCTCACTAACAGTGTAGAAGAGTCCCTATTTTCCCCACATCCTCACCAGCAGTTATTGTTATTTGACTTCTTGATGACTGCCATTCTGATTGGGGTTAGAGAGAATCTCAGTTTTGATTTACAATGCACCAATTAAAAAACTAAAATGAAAAAAAAATAGCAATCAGAGAGATGCAAATCAAAACTACCTTGAGATTTCACCTAACCCTAATTAGAATGGCAATCATCAAAAACACAAACAATGCTGGCAAGGGTGTGGAGAACTGGGAACCCTAATACATTGTTGGTGGGATTGCAGACTAGTGCAACCACTTTGGAAAACAGTATGGAGGATCCTCAGGTGAATGGGAATGAACCTACCATATGATCCAGCACTACTGCTTCTGGGTATCTACCCAAAAGAATGGAAACCAAACTATCAGACCGATGCATATGGATCTATGTCTATAGCTGCACAATTCACAATTGCCGAACTATGGAACCAGCCAAGATGTCCATCAACAGATGAATCGATTACAAAACTATGGGACATGTACACAGTGGAATTTTACTCATCCATAAAGAACAAAATCATGTCATTTGCAAGGAAATGGATGGAAGTGGAAAACAATATGCTAAGTGAGATTAGTTAGTCACAAAAAGTAAAAAATCATATGTTCTAAGGAGTATGTGGAATATGTGGAATCGTATGCTTTAGGGAGTATTAGGAAATATGTGGAAGCTAGGGAGAAAGTGGGACATAAGAAGGACTCTAGACAAAAAAGGAGAAAACTTAAATGAGCAAAAGTGATTTATCTGAAGGTGATGGGGTGGGGGAAACACACATGATGTACTTTCGCAATCATATCAAAGTCAATCACTAAACTGAACTTGAGAAGGAGGGAGGGCGAGGGAGTGGGACGGGAATTGGGAATTGGGGAAGGGTTAAATGAGAAATATGTGCATGTCTACCTTTACCAGCTTGTACCTAACAAAGATGTATGATTACAATGCACCAATAAAAAAATTTTTTTTAAATAAATAAAAGAGATCAAAAAAGATTGTCAAACCAGACTTAAGAAATCAAGCTACAGCTTTAGCAAAGTATACTTTAAACACAAAGAAACAGATAGTTTGAAGAAAATTACCAAAAAAAGGAAATTCGGCTATATTAATATTTCATACAAAAGAGACGTCAAATCAAGGAATATTGCCGGTGATAAAGAGAGTCATAAGAATCAATTCACCATGAATAAAAAACTGTCCTAAATTTGTGAGCAACTAGCCGGGCATGGTGGCGCACGCTTGTAATCCCAGCATTTGGGAGGCTGAGACTGGAGGATCCGGGTTCTCGGCCAGCCTCAGCTACCTAGTGAGACACTCCGCAACTTAGACTTGGTTTCAAAATAAAGAATAAAAAATAGGGCTGGGGGTATAGCTCGGAGGTAGAATGCCCCTGAGTCCAAATCCCAGTACTGCAAAAAAAAAAAAATTTGTGAGCAACTAATAACACAGCATTAAAATACATGCAGCAAGTGAGATGATAAGGCACCAATAAAAGCACATTAAAAAAAAAAAAAAAAGGAGCAAGCCAGGCACGATAGCACATGCTTCTACTCCCAGTACTTGAGAGGCTGAGAGAGGAGGATCGCAGGTTCAGGGACAGCCTCAGAAAGTAGTGAGACTCTCAGCAACCTAGCAAGACACCGTTTCAAAATAAAAATAAAAAGTAGGAGCCGGGTGTAGTGGCGCGCACTTGTAATTCCAGTACTTAGGAGGCTGAGACAGGAGGATTGTAGGTTCATGGCCAGCCTCAGCTACTTAGTGAGGCCCTCTGCAACTTAGTGAGACTCTGTTTCAAAATAAAGAATAAAAAATAGGACTGGGGGTGTAGCTCAAAGGTAGAATCCTCTGCATTCCTGCATTCAATCTCCAGTAGCACAAAAAGAAAAAAAACGTAGCCATGGGGTATAGCTCCAAGGTAGAATGCCTCTGAGTTGAATCCCCCATACCAAAACACAAAGAAACCAACCAAAATACATGCAGCAAAAAATACCAAAACTAAAGGGAGAAAAGCACAAACCTCAGACGTATCTGAAGGTTTTAACACATCTCTCAAAAATTGAAGAGAAAAGAAGACCAAGAAAAAAACAAGAAGGATATAGAAGATTTGGATAACACTATCAGCCTAATTGATCTGACATTTATAGAATATTACCTTAAAAACTAAAAGTTACAAGCTCTTTTCAAATGTACATGGAATGTTCACCTAGTCAGACTATAGGATAGGCCATAAAAATAAGTCTTAATGAATACAGAAAGATTGTAATCATACAAAATATGTTCTCAAAATGAAATTAAATGAGAAATCAACAATAAAAATCTAGAAATCCCCCGAGAGAGAGAATCAACCCAAATTACTAAAATATGAGATGAAAAAGGTGATATTACCACCAATGGCATGGAAATCCAGAGGATTATCAGAAACTATACTCCAAGAAAATGAAAAACCTTGAATAAATTGACCAATTTCTAGACACATACAACCTTCCTAAAGTGAATCAAGAAGATATAGAAATTTTAAACTGACCAATAACAACAAAGAAATTGAAGTAGCAATAAAGAGCTTGCCATCAAAGAAAAGGAAAGGACCAGATGGTTTCCCAGGTGAATTTTATAAAACATTTATAGAAGATCTAATTTCAATAATTCTCAATCTATTCCATGAAATAAAAAGAAACTAGACTCTCCCAAATACTTTCTATGAAGCCAACATCACATTAATACCAAAACCAAGTAAAGACAGCTCAAGAAAACTACAGGCCTATTTTGTTGATGAACTCAGACACAGAACTGCTGAACAAAATAGTAGCAAAGCACATTCAAAACCACATCAAGAAAATACATCATGACCAAGTTGGATTCATCCCAGGGATGCAAGGCTGGTTCAACATATGAAAAACAATTCATTTAATTCACCACATAAGCATAACTAAAGACAAAAATCACACGATCATTTCAATAGATGCCAAAAAAGCATTCGACAAAATCCAACATCCATTCATGGTAAGAACACTGAAGAGAATCAGAATAGAAGGAACATACCTCACCATCATAAAAGTAATATACAATTAGGCCCACAGCCAACATCATATTAAATGGGGAAAAACTGCAAGACTTCCCACTAAAAACAGGAACAAGACAAGGTTGTCCATTATCACCACTTCTGTTCGATATAGTACTTGAGACTCTAGCCAGAGCAATAAGGCAAGAGAAGGAAATCAAAGGTGTAAAAATAGGAAAAGAAGAACTAGAACTATCCCTGTTTGCAGATGACATGATACTATACTTAGAAGACCCAACACAGTCAACCAAAAAATTTATAGAACTGATCAACAAATTCAGCAAAGTGTCTGGATACAAAATCAATCTTAAAAAATCAGAAGCTTTCCTGTATGCCAGCCATAAACCCACTGAAAAAGAAACCCAGAAAACATTTCCACTCATGATATCCTCCAAAACAACAAAATACTTTAGGAATAAACCTAACCAAGGAGGTAAAAGATCTCTACAAGGAAAATTATAAAACATTGAAAAATAAATTGAAGAACATCTTAGAAGATGGAAAGACCTCCAGAATAGCCAAAGTAGTTCTCAGCAACAAGAACCATGCAGGAGGCATCACAATACCTGACTTCAAACTATACTACAAAGCCATAGTAATAAAAACAGCATAGTACTGGCACAAAAACAGACACATAGACCAATGGAACAGAATAGAACACTCAGAAACAAATCTGCACGCTTACATCCAATTGATTTTTGACAAAAGAGCCAAAAACATACACTGGAAAAAAAGATAGCCTCTTCAACAAATGGTGTTGGCAAAACTGGTTAACCATATGCAGAAAAATGAAAATAGAGCCCACGTTCTTACCCTGCACAAGATTCAATTCAAGATAGATAAAACATCTGCAAATTATACCAGAGACTTTCTAGCTACTTGAAGAGGGCATCAGTCCAACACTTTACCACCTAGGCCCAGGTAAAAACTTTCTCAACAAAACCCCAAAGGCACAAGCAACTCAAAGGAAGATCAATACATAGGATTGTATTAAAATGAAGAGCTTCTGTGCAGCAAAGGAAAATATGAAGAACCTCAAGAGAGAGCTGACAGGGAAAAGATTTTTGCCAGCTGCTCCTCTGATAGAGGACTAATATCTGGAATATACAAAGAACTCAAGAAACTCACCACTAAATATATATATATATCCCAATCAAAAAAATGGGCAAGTGAACTAAATAGACATTTCATAGAAGAATACAAATGGCCAATAAATATTTGAAGAAATGTTCAACATCATTAGCAATCAAAGATGCAAATCAAAACTACCCTGAGATTTTACCTAACTCCAATAAGAATGGAAATCATTAAAAACACAAATACAACAAATGCTGGCAAGGGTGGGGAGAAATGGGAACCCTAATACATTGTTGGTGGGATTGCAGACTAGTGCAATCACTTTGGAAAACAGTATGGAGGATCGTCAGGTGAATGGGAATGAACCTACCATATGATCCAGCAATATCACTTCTAGGTATCTACCCAAAAGAATGAAAACCAAACTATCAGACTATCATGTGGATCTATGTCCATAGACATATCAATGTTTATCAAAATATCATGTCTATCAAACTATGTCTATAAAACTATCATGTGGATCTATGTTTATAGCTGCAATTCACAATTGCCAAACTATGGAACCAGCCAAGATGTCCATCAACAGATGAATTGATTACAAAACTATGGGATATGTACACAGTGGAATTTTACTCATCCATAAAGAACAAAATCATGTCATCTGCAGGGAAATGGATGTAACTGGAGAACATTATTCTAAGTGTGATTAGTCAATCAAAAAATGAAAAATTGGATGTTCTCCCTAATATGCAGAACCTAGAAAGAAAATGAGACATAGGAAGGACTCTAGACAAAGAAGGAGAAACTTTAGATGAGCAAAGAAGGCAACCTAACTGAGGGAGATGGAAGGGGGAAGAGGAAAACACCCTAACGCACATGATGTGTATTCACAAACTTTATAAAAGTCAATCACCATGTTGAACATGAGAAGGAGGGAAGGGGGAGAGAATGGGGTTGGAATTGGGGAAGGGCTAAACGAATGATGCCTGCATATATGCCTCTACAATCCTGTACCCCATCAAGATGTATGATTACAATGTACCAATAAATTAAAAAAATACCAAAATTGCATATATTAAAGATGTTCCAGATGATGATCTGATGTAAGTATTCATTGTGGAATGAGTACCACAACTGAGCTAATAATTAACATATGTATCACTTCACATAGTATGATGACTAATTCTAGAGGTCAACTTCTAGGTTAAGGGATACCCAGATAGCTGATAAAGCATTATTTCTAGATATGTCTCTGAAGGTGTTTCCAGAAGATACTGGCATTTGAATCAGTAGACTAAGTGAAGATCTGCCTTCAACCAATGTGGGCAGACACCACCCAATCAGTTGAGGGTCTGAATAGAACAAAAAAAGGCAGAAGAAAAACAAAATCTTGCATGTGTGTATGTGTGTTACTGGAGAATGAACCCAGGGGCATTCTACCTCCAAGCTATACATCAGGCCTTTTTTATTTTTTTTGTTTTGAAACAGGTTCTTGCTGCATTGCTGAGGCTGTCCTCAAACTTGTGATTCTCCTGTCTCAGCCTCCCAAGTACTGGGACTACAGGCATTTGCCGCCACACCTGGCATATTTTCTTTTTCTGGAACTGAGATCATCCATCTTCCCTAGCTCTTGGACATCAGTACTCCAGGTTCTCTGGCCTTCAGAATCTGGGAATTGCAACAGCACCCTTTCTTGGGCCTTTCACCTCAAACTGAGAGTTATGCCACTGGCTCCAGGTTCTCAGGCCTTTGGACCTAGACTGAGCTGTCCCACCAGCTTTCCTGGTTCTCTACCTTGAAGATACCATATCATGGGCCTTTCCAGCCTCCATAATTGTGTGAGTGAATCCCGTATGTCTCCTCTCATTTAGCTATCTATATACTTGTCATAGCTGTGGGTTCTACATCAGTGGATTCAACCAATCATGGATGTAAAATATTTTTAAAAACTGGATCTTTACTGAATATATATATATAGACTTTTTTCTTGCCATTGTTTCTAAACAATACTGTGTAACCATGATTTACATTGTATTAGGTTTGGGGTATTTTGTTTTGTTTTGTTACTGGGGATTGAACCCAGGGGCATTCTATCTCTGAGCTACATTCCCAGCCCTATTTTTATTCTTAATTTTGAAACAGCATCTCACTAAGTTGCAGAGGGCCTCACTGAGGCTGGCCATGAACCCACAATCCTCCTGTCTCAGCCTCACAAGTACTGGGATTGCAAGCGTGCGCCACTACGCTCAGCTGTATTAGGTGTTATGAATAATCAAGATATCATTTAAAGCATATAGGAAAATGTGTATAGGTCATATTCAACTGCCATGCTACTTATATAAGAGATTTGAGCACTTGCATATTTTGGTATCTACAAAGTGTCCTGGGACCAATCTTCCCATGAATGCCAAGAGACAACTGTATACATGTACCTAATTGTTTCTCTAGAACACCCTTATACAGTAATTACTATCATGCATGCACGCACTGAGCCTAATCATACAACTAAAGAGCATTTCCTTCCCTCCCTATATTTCTTCCTTCCCTGTGTCACTGCATTACTAGTGGCCAATATTGATTACAAGAATCAATATTGTTGATTTCATTAAGAACTATGTATTTAAATATGTACATTGCAAGATATATAAAATTATACCTAAATAAAACTCATTTATTTAAAATTGACTGAAATATTACTGACACATACCTTCTGTCGACAGATTGGCATCCCAGGACTTAATCTATGTGGGCCAGGATATTTCAAATCATGAAACTAAGAAAAGAAACCAACTATATGAGAGAACCTTCAGGCTTCTCCTAGGAACAAACTTAACACCTCTGGGGAGGGTTTGAAGAAGACCCCATACATTCTTTTTTCAAGTACAATAGCCAGAACATGAGTATTGATGCCAGGCCTACAGGAAAATGAGGCGGTATAAGCACTCAATAGTACAGCAGAGCCAACAGTAACAAACCTGAAAAGGCTTAGGATATTGGAATTATAAATAAAACAACTATGCTTACTATGCTTAAAGACATAAATGAAAAAAAAAAACCTGAAAATATCTGCAGTCAACAGAAAACTACAAAAAATGACATAACAGACTTGAAAAGAACCAAACAGAGCTTCTAAAAATAAAATTTATAATAATCTAAATTTAAAACTCAATGGTTAGATGTAATAACATCTTGACTACAACAAAAGAAAATACTGCTGAAATTTTTTTAAAGTTGAAAAATCATGCAAAGCTGGGCATGGTGGCTCACGCTTGTAATCCCAACATTCACGAGGCTGAGACCGGAGGATCCGGGTTCGCGGCCAGCCTCAGCTACCTAGTGAGGCACTCCGCAACTTAGTGAGACCCGGTTTCAAAATAAAGAATAAAAAATAGGGCTGAGGGTATAGCTCAGAAGTAGAATGCCCCTGAGTTCAATCCCCAGTACTGAAAAAAAAAAAAAAAAGAAAAGAAAAATCATGCAAACAGTATCATAGAGTTTAAAAATAAAAACTTAAAAATCTAACATGTAAGAGTCACTTTACTTACAATGAGGGAGGTCTAAATTAAATCTAATGGAGTCCCAGAAGGAAGAGAGACAGAAATACAATAAAGAAAATGTTAAAAAAGAGAATGGCTGAGCCAGGCATGGTGGCACACGCCTGTAATCCCAGTACTTGGGAGGCTGAGACCGGAGGATCCTGGTTCGCAGCCAACCTCAGCTACTTAGGCACTCGCAACTTAGTGAGACCCTGTTTCAAAATAAGGAATAAAAAATAGGACTGGGGGTGTAGCTCAGAGGTAGAATGCCCCTGAATTCAATCCCCAGTACCACCGAGAAAGAGAGAGAGAGAAAATGAATATGAATGAATATGAATGAATAGCTATGAACTGTACAGAAATTATGGAAGATAATAATCCACAGAATCAGAGCAAGTCCCAAGCAAGAGAAACAAAAAGAAATCTACAAGCTGGACATAGTGGTGCCACCCTGGAATCCCAGTACTTGGGAGGCCATGACAGGAGCATCACCAGTTCAAGGCCAACCACAGCAAGTTAGTAAGACTCTCAGCAATTTAGCGAGACCCTGTTTCAAAATGAAAATATAAAATAAAAAGCTCTGGGGGTGTAGCTCAGAGGTAGAATGTCCCTGGGTTCGACTTCCAGAAATAAATAAATAAATAAATAAATAAAGCACTAACTTTTACTCTATTCTTTTCACATTTTCATATTGTTCAAAATATACAATTCCAAATCTGACTGAACAACTGAAGTACATTCTTTTCAACTTCCCTAAAACCTGCAAACTTTCTCACTGTACATTCTGTTTCTTACATATAAACTTAGTAATTCTAGCTTTAAAAACACAAGGTATAGCCGGGCGTGGTGACGCACTTGTAATCCCAGCATTTGGGAGGCTGAGACTGGAGGATCCGGGTTCGTGGCCAGCCTCAGCTACCTAGTGAGGCACTCTGCAACTTAGTGAGACTCGGTTTCAAAATAAAGAATAAAAAATAGGGCTGGGGGTATAGCTTAGAGGTAGAACGCCCCTGAGTTCAATCCCCAGTACCACAAAAAAAAAAAAAAAAAAAAAAAAACACAAGGTATGTGAAAATACTGAGAAAACTATAAATCTCTATGCCAAAATAATAGCACAATTATTAAGTAATATAATAAAAGCTTAGAGTTTTTTAAAAACTCTAAGCTTTTATTATATTACTTAATAATTTTTTATTATTATAATAATTTTTATTATATTACTTAATAATTTTTTTCAATTAATGGCCATGAATTTGTTGCTTTTTAATAGGCTAAAAAACAGCCCAAGTTCAAAATCCAACTGTAAGAAAAAAAAAAAAAGTATCTTTTTCTCTTTCCCTTTAAGATACATGTTTTTATACTTTTATTGGTACATTGTAGTCTCACATCATAATGTCCTTCATAACGATAGAAACACATGCACACAGCGGCTTGTGAGTTTTCTGCTGGCTCCATCCACACACACCCCCTTCCCTATACAATATATTGAGATTGGCATTGGTATTCTCACATACATACATAACATCAATGGAAATGATTCCTTCATTGATCCTCCCTCTCCCCTCAACCTCCCCTACACCACCTCCCTCCACTGGAGTTTCTCTTCCATTATCTAAAATCCCCCTTATATCCCAATTATTCCCTAGCTTCCACATATGAGAAAACATATGACCCTTTACTTTCTGTGAACTGGCTAATCTCATGTAACATAATATTTTCCAGTTCTATCCATACTGAATAAAATTCCTTAATGAACATGTCATATGAAATTATATAGCCGGGCGTGGTGGCGCACGCTTGTAATCCCAGCATCTGGGAGGCTGAGACCGGAGGATCCGGGTTCGCGGCCAGCCTCAGCTACCTAGTGAGGCACTCCGCAACTTAGTGAGACTTGGTTTCAAAATAAAGAATAAAAAAATAGGGCTGGGGGTGTAGCTCGGAGGTAGAACGCCCCTGAGTTCAATCCCTAGTACCAAAAAAAAAAAAAAAAAAAAAAAAAAGAAATTATATATATATATGTATATAATCACAGAATTCTCAGGGACTATTTAGACTCTAGTTTCTTTAACTATAAAATAAGGTTTTAAAAAAATTATTCTTAAGCTGGGCGTGGTGGCGCACACTTGTAATCCCAGCATTTGGGAGGCTGAAACCGGAGAATCCGGATTCGAGGCCAACCTCAGCTACCTAGTGAGGCACTCCGCAACTTAGTGAGACCCTGTTTCAAAATAAAGAATAAAAAATAGGGCTGGGGTATAGCTCAGAGGTAGAATGCCCCTGGGTTCCATCCCCAGTACCGCAAACAAACAAAAAAAAAATTATTCTTAAGGTTATTTTTAGTTCTATAACCTCATACCTATCTAACCACATGACTACTGCATTATTACAGTAAAATTTTTACTTAGTTAAATCAATTGTAGAAATAAATTAGGTGCTCTCTCAGAGTAATAAGCTATATTTGTACTATCAAGCTTACAATATCCAGAGAAGATAAAAGTGAATACATACTAGAAAAAAGTAAGATAATTAAAACACTATTCATTAATTTGGAAAATTCTGACAGTATAGAGATGACTCATAAAAACAGTAACAATGAAGAGCAAGTAACCTTTGTGCTACTTGCAAATAAAAGGACCTTTGCACACTTACATTATATAACAATGTCAATGATTAAAAGTCTATACTCACCTTGTAAAAACCCCTCCTTGCAAGCAATGAAGTAGAAAAAAACAACGTAGACTTTCTTGGCCTGCTTTCTTTAAATCGGCCTTGAACCAAGAATAACTAAAACACTGGACCACAGATGTTCCAAAAAGCATAAAGCTTAATGTTAAAGCACCAAAACAATATTGTGCTTTGTAGAAAAACTTCACAGATACCCAAATGTCAACAATTAAATCAGCTATATAGATTATAATGCCAAGAACTGACATCATAAAGTTGCATTTAGTATATTTCATCATGAATAACTATAACTCTTGGCTATCTACTCTCTTCTCTCACACAATAGGAAAAAATGCCAGAATAAATATTAGTGCATCCTTTGGTACAGCACTGAATTTTAATTTATACTCCCTAAACCTATTTAGAAAAAAAATATTATAAAATTGAAACACTAAAACTAAAATGCTTAATTTTAACTTTCTTTTCTAAATCTCTAATCCAGGTCCAATGTTACAAGGCTTTACAATCTTTTCCTTCACAATGATCTTCATTATAGATGACAATACCTAAAATGAAATTAAGATTTAAGTTTATAAAAATCTTAATAACAAAACGTGGGCTATGGTTTTATCAAAGCTCTATTTTTTTTCTGAAAATTATATATTACTACTAGACATAGTCCTTAAGATGGCCTTTGTAAAGTAAAAGTCTCAGAAATATATTTACTAGTTGACATCCATCTCTTTTTAAAAAAATCTACTCATAAAGATATTTATCATAGGACTGTTTATATTGGCAAAAGAAATTGGAAATAACCTAACTGTCTCATCATAAGGAAATGGTAAAGCAAATAAAGGTGAATTTATAAGATGAAATCTTACTAATATGTGTTTAACCAAAGTACAATAGCTGTGAAAATTCCTAATATCCTTTTGACCCAGAAATTCCATACAGGACTCCAGACTAGGAAATATGTACAAATATGTACTCTTTGCAGAACCTTTTCTATAACAACAAAAAAAAAAACCTGAAAACTACCTGACAATAAATTATGATACATTCATAGTAAAGGAAAAATCATGTAACTTTAAAAATAATGATGTAGTTTTGATTGAACTGACCAGAAGATCTCTAAGACATATCAAGTGAGCAAAATGAGCACTATAAAGATAAACTGCATTTATTTGTTTTAATTATCTATGGAGAAGGAAAGAGCTGAGAACGGGAAGCAAATGCAACTTCAGTCATTTACTCTCTATGCTTCTATATTGTTTGCATTTTAAAAACATATTTATATACTATTTTTAAAAATTTTTAAGATAAAGGCAACAGTAAATGATGCCTATGAGGAAGTTTGATATATAGAGAAAATGTTTATCCTACTAATGAAAACTAATACTTAGCGCTATGTGCCCGGAACTGAGCTAAATGTTGTTTATAAAATGCCCAACTTAATTCTTACATCATACTAAGGATATAGATTATTATGATCCCTATCTCATAAACACATTCTGAATAAAATTTACAGACACGATTTGTCTGATTCACTTATCTTTTGTTTTCCTAATTAATTGCCAACATCTCACAAAAAAATCCAGGTTTCTGTTATCACAAAACTGAAAGATCTGCTATGCTATATGACCATTTCTTCATGAGCAGTGGCTGCCCTTTATATGAGGCATGGTTTCTGCAGATCACCACAGTAGCTATCTGGCCCACATCAATCAGTTCAAAAGCTGGATCTCAGTGCTAATGCAACTATCTAGCTGTGTGTACTCAAATGTTTTATTTTCTGCACTGTTTCTGATTTTATTCATTTGAAATAGAAAATAAAAATATATAACTTATAGAGTTTTGTGAAGATTTAAAAAAATAATACGTAAAATACATATAAACTTCTAGAAAAGTGCTGGGGGTGCATACAGTTAGGGCTCAAGAAATGTTATCACTATTTACCTTACATGCCTGCCTGCCTGCCTGCCTGACTTCTGTAAGCATAAGAGTTTGCAATCTCTGACTTCACATTACAAGTTAAAGTGAAAATTACTATGGTATGATGTCAAAGCTATAAAAATGCAAAGGAAATACAAGTGGAGAAATAAAAAATTCTTAACTGGTTTTAACTGAATTATTTCCTACATCATTTTTTTTTCTATATGTTACAGACAAGTGTTCCCCCTCAAAATTCATATAGTGAAGCCAGAACTCCAAAATGTGACTGTATTTAGAGATACGGTCAGTAAAGAGGTAAATAATGATAAATAAGCTCTGAGGTTCTAATCAAATAGGACTATTATTCTTATACAAAGAGGAAAAAAACACCAGAGGAAAGGCCATGGGAGGATACAGAAAAGAGGTAACCACATGCAACTCAAGGATAGAGAACCTACCAGAAATCAACTCTGCTGGCATCTTGATTTTGGACTTCAGTCTCCATAACTATGAGAAAATAAATTTTGGTTACTTAACCCAATGAGTCTGTAGTATTCTGTCATGGCAACCAGAGTAGTTAATATACTATATTTTCTATAAAGAATATTTATTACTTTAAAAATCCAGAGGGAGCCAGACATGGTTCCTGAAAGCGTGAGGCAGGAGTATCACAAATTTAAGGCCAGCCTGGGCAACTTAGCAAGACACTACTTCCAAATAAAAAATACAAAGGGTTAGGGATGTAGCTCAGTGATATGGTGCTCCTGGGTTTAATCCCTTGTACCCCAGGACTGTTTTTTTTAAAAAATGAAGGGAAAAGTGCTACTAAAAACACACACAAAGCACAAAATTGAGCATGGTGGCTCACATCTGTAATCCTAGTACTTGGGAGGCTGAGACAGGAGGCTGTCAGGTTTACAGCCAGCCTCAGGAACTTAGCGAGGCCCTCCACAACTCAGTGAGACCCTGTTTCAAAATAAAAAATAAAGCCAGGCGTGGTGGCACATGCTTATAATTCCAGTACTTGGGAAGCTAAGACAGGAAGATCACAGGTTCATAGTCAACCTCAGCTACTTAGTGAGGCCCTCCACAACTTAGTGAGAGTCTGTTTCAAAAAAAGATAAAAAATAGAATTGGAGGTATAGCTCAGAGTTAGAATGCGCCTGGGTTCAATCCCCAGTATTGCTAAAATAAATAAATAAATAAATGGCCAGGGATATAGCTCAGAGGCAGAAATGTCCCTGGGTTCATTGGGGGTTTTGGTGAGTTACCGCTAATGAGTCCAATCTATCTGCCTCCAATGCTTGATTCATAACCACAACAATATACTACACTGTCTATTAAAGAAGAACAGAAAATAATGAATACCTGCTTGAATATGACACTTGGTCACAGCAGTCCACAGAACTGAGATAGACTAAAACTATGGTGAGTTATTATTTTCTGTAGGAAAATAAAGGAGGGAAGGAATTTGATAAGAATTGCAAAAAATATGATACTAGACCTTTCTTTCCTTTATACTAGACCTTTCTTTCCTTTTTTTAAAATTTTATTTGAGGTACTAGAGATTAAGTCCTTGTGGTCCCTCTACCACTGAACTACATCTCTGTCCCTTTTTATTTATTTCCTATCATGAGACAGGATCTTGCTAAATTTCCACCAGCTGGCCTCAAACTTTTGGTCCTTCTGCCTCAGCCTCCCAGGTCCCTGGGATGACAGGCATGTGCCACTGAACCTGGGGTGATACCATACCTTTCTAAACAAAAATTTTTTTACTTGTTTTCCAGACTGTTCTCAGCAAAACTATAACTACATGTTTAGAATAGTAAAACTTGACTAGGATGAGCTAAAATTTTACATAAACTGATTTCAAATGTAAGTAACTTCTTAAAAAGTATAGGCTATTATAATAACACCTTAAGCAGTCTGTGTGTGCATTTCTTCATTATTTTTACCCATAAACAGAACTTCTTTTATCTAGCATAAGTAAAACACTAGTAGTTTCATATCAAGTTTCACAAACTAGGAAGAATCATTTCTAAGAAACAGAAATTGTGTTACTGGCAGAACATTAAACTCAATAGGTTGATATGGCAGTACCCATCCAGATTCCAATTTAGTCAGGTAGATTATAACACCAACAGGAAGGAAATATATACAGCAAGCTAATAAATGTAGCAGCTTTCATAAAGACTGCCCACCACTCTTTCAATAACCAAATAGTTTTATAACCTGTATTAAATATAATTCATCTACTTCTACAGTTGTCACTATTCAAATACCACCTTAGAAAAAAATAACATCACCTACAAAGTTTGGCTTCCAAGGGACTTATACTTACTGACTTAATAGGACAGTTTCAATCCAGTTTCATTCAGAGTCAACCTAGCTATATGGCTGCCAGCCAAAATACATAACCTTTGCCCTTGTACATGCTCTCTCTGCATTAAAGCAGATAGTGGAAGAAATAAAAACTAAGAAAATTTCACTTATTAATCAAACTTAATACGTATAAAAATGCTTACCTGTCAGATATAAAAGGTCTTCTTTAATTCAAAGTCCCTTCTGGAAAATCTTGTGAATCTTTTCTTTCCTCTTCACTGAAAACAAGTATAATTAAAGAGCGTATAACCTTTAAGATGGAATACTGAAATGAAACTGAAATCTCCTGTTAGTCATATGAGGCATTTTCAAACTACTGATAAGAGTTGGAATCATTATGAATACAGTACACCTCTTTGTAACTATCTCATTGAGGGAAAAAAATAACATGGTTCCTTTTATAGGTTTACTAGATTCTTTCATTGTATTTGTCATTTACATATTAAAATATGATTTGCTTCGTAGCATATACAAGTGAGTAAGAAGCCATGTTTGAAAAGGAACGATAGATTCTTAAATTTGAAATATATGATAAAAAATTTGCAAAGTATAATTAACTTAGCCCTACCTACTTTTTTTCAGCCTCTATACCTTTCCAAACCCTATGCCCAAAGAAAACATAATTACCAGTCTCTATTTCTATGTTAGTTTTCTGTCACTATAATAAACACCTGACATATATAACTTATAAAAAGAAAAGGTTTACTTGGGCTCACAGTTTTGGAGCCCCTGTTCCATGATTGGGTATACCCATTGCTTTTAAGTCATTTTTGGGAGGACAGCACATCATGACAAGAAGCATGTGGCAGAGCAAAACCACTCATCTCATGGTTGGAAAATGAAAGCAAGGAAGAGAGGAGGGTCCCACTATCTCCTTCAAGGGCATGACTCAAATGACATGAGGACCTCCCTCTAGGCCCCACCTCTTAAAGGTTCACCACCTTGCAATAGTGCGCAGGCTAAGGACCAAGCCTTTTAACACACGGGCCTCTGAGGAACATTCCAGATCCAAAATATAACAATTCCCAAAATAAACATAATGTTTCTTCTATTTCTAGGCCTTTGATCAAGGCTTTTTACTATCTAGAATAACCACCTTCTGACAAAGTCCTAACAATCAGTTAATAATCAGCTCAAAATATATCACCTTTAAGCTTTTTTCAGGTCTTCCTAATAATCCTGTCCTTCCTCCTGGCAATCACACCACTTTAGCTGTTCTTCTAGAATTTATCCACATATGCTTTAAAATAAGGTCATATATGTCTCCTTCATGGTTACGACCCTCCAGAAAGCAAAGATTATGTATTTTATTCATTTTAACATTCCCATATGTTTACAATACTTTGCACACTGTAGGCAAATAATAAATGATAAATGATTGTAAACATAACTGAACAAAATGTAAAATCTTTGGTCTTAAGAGGGACTTAAAACTTCAAGTTACGATGCTAAACAAACCCACAAAGACTCAGTTCTATAATCTAGATCTCTCTAATGTTCAAAATTATTATTCCAAGTCAAGTGTGGTAAAACACACCTGTAAAACCAACATTTTTCAGGGAGGAGGCTGAGACAGGAGTATCGCAGGTTCAAGGCTAACTTAATGAGACCCTGCAACTTAGTGAGACCCTGTTTCTTTTTTTTTTTTTTTTTTTTTTTTTTTTTTTTTTTTTTTTTTTTTT
>PVLC010021225.1:0-15382 GCA_004027655.1 Graphiurus murinus
TTCTGTTCACTCACTCATTTCTTTGTTTATTCATTCATTCACTCACTTATTCATTCACTCATTCATTTACTCAGTCACTCATTCATTTTCTCTCTCTGCTGCGAACCATCAGCCTCCCTCGTTCCAGGCAGGGCCACCGCAGCGGCTGGGTAACTGGCCTCTCGCCCACCCAGCGGCTGGCCCTCACGTGGCCTCCAGGGTGACCGTCCCAGGACACCAGGCTCTTTGTCAGGGACAATGGCCGTCCTGTCTGCCACAGCTCTTTCTACCGGGGCGCGTGTGCACTCCGCCTTCCCAGCTCTGCCTTCTGATGGGACAGGGGGGCTGCTGATCGTGCTCCTCCGTGGGCAGAGGACCCACCCTGCGCGGGCTGATCAGAGACTCCCAGCCTCCAGCTCTGGGGCTCCAGGAGGGGGGACCCAGACCGTTCCCAGAGGCTCAATGGATGGGGCCATTGAGTGGATGGGGCCCGACAGCCTAGAGGCACAGCGCCCCACCAGGCCCAGGAAGGGGAGCGCGCCCCAGAGAGGACCCGGCTCCTGCCAAGCACGGGGCAGCCCCCTTCCTGGGCTCCGTGCCCCTGCAGCAGGGCGAGGGAGCAACGGCCCCGGCGTGCCCAGGTCCTGCAGCTGCGAAGTCACCGCCCCGTGTGTGTGCGACACACGACTTCCCACTAGTCACCTGGCTCATGCCGCAGCGGCACGGAGGGGCAGACGTGCACCTCTGCCTGGCTCACCTATGAGAAGACGACAAGAGACCTTTCTGGGGTCCCGCAGCAGTGTGTGGCGTGGGATGGACGGAGACAGGAGGAGGAGGAGGCCTGGCGTGTGATGAGCAGTGGCAGAGAGAGTCACTCGACGCAGGCACATGTCCCTACTACTCAGCGCGAGGCCGGATGGAGCTAAGACGTGGCATGGCTGACACCCCATCCCCACCTAGACCACAGCCAGCATTCCCATCATCCCCAGGTGATTCCAGCAAGAGTGAGCCCCAGAGGCTTAGGGGTAATCCGTGTGTGTGTGTGCATGCGTGTGTGTGTGTGTGTTACTGGGAATTGAACCCAAGAACTTTCTGCCAATGAGCTACATCTCCATCCTTTTTTATTTTTATTTTTTTACTTCGAGACAGGGTCTTGCGAAGTTGCTGAGGGTCTCCCTAAGTTGCCATCCTCCTGTCTCAGCCTCCCAAGTACTGGGATTATAGCTGTGTGCCACCACACCTGGCTGCCACTCCCCTTGAAGGACCCAGAAAGCCCTCCTTGGGTTCAGAAGCGGTGCCGCACAGAGGGGTGGCCTGGCTTGCGGCGGGAGGCCCACAGGCTAGCTGGCAGCTTGCAGAGGTGAAAAAGACTCCGGGATCCGCCGCCCACCTCGCCTACTGCTTTCCACATGGCTGCCTTTATTTTCCAAACAACTCGCAGCTATATTAAATATTAAAGGCGCTTCGCAGGTGGTGTTTACTGTGAGGAAAGTTAACAAATATAAGCTGCGCTGCAGGAAAAGGCAGAGACCCCCCCCCCCCAGAGGCTGGGGGGCTGGGGCTGGGAAAGCCGGGAGGCGGGGTTCCAGGTTTAAAGGGGCAGTGGCACCCTGGGGGGCCAGTGGGTCACACAGGCGGGTGTTTGCGAAGGCTAGCGCCCGCCACCATCAACAAAACCAGGATGCGCGCACGTGCCCCATTTTAGGATAATAATTTCACAGTGATATTTTGTATACACGGCTTTCACCATGCCCCCGGCACTGTGACCTGGTATGTGACTTATGTGATAAAGTCTCCCTTCCTTTTACACAGATTTCTGGAGTATCCGCACCAGGCCAGGTCTTGTGCAGAGAGACCCAGTTCCTGCCCTTGTGGAGCTTCTGTGACACCCGCAAAGGACAGATAAGAAGACAGCTGAAAAATGAGGTCATTGTGGTCGGGCATGATAATACACGCCTGGAATCCCAGTACTTGGGAGGCTGAGGCAGGAGGAGCGCAGGGTTGAGGCCAGCCTCGGCAGCTTGGCGAGAACCTCAGCAACTTAGTGAGACTGTTCCAAAAATTAAAAAATAAAAAGGGCTAGGGGTGTAGCTCAGAGATAGAATACCCCAGGGTTCGGGAGGGAGGGAGAGAGGGAAAAAACAAAGAAAAAAGAAAGAAAGATAGAAAGAAAGAAAGCCAGGAGTGGTGGCGCACGCTTGCAATTCCAGTACTTGGGAGGCTGAGACCAGAGGATCTGGGTTCACGGCCAGCCTCAGCTACTTAGTGTGGCCCTGTTTCAAATTAAAAGAATAAAAAATAGGACTGGGCATGTAGCTTGGAGGTAGAATGCCCCTGGGTTCAATCAGAAAGAAAGAAGGAAGGAAGGAAGGAAGGAAGGAAGGAAGGAAGGAAGGAAGGAAGGAAGGAAGGAAGGAAAGAAAGAAAACTACAGCCCAGAGAGATCCATTTTTTTAACCGAGCATGCACAGTTAGAACACACGGCGCTCCTGACTTAGCAGATGAGGTGCAGCCCAAGAATCTGTAGCCAACAAGAACGCCTTGCTCGCTGCTCGGGCTAACGGAGGCCGTGTTCCTCTCCAGGGTGGAGGGTAAGAGGCTAGACCTGCCGTCCCCGCACCTACTCCATGCCGGGCGCTGATGGGTGTGCTCTAGACAGGTCATATTCTCAGAACAGGTCTTTGAGAGAGGTATTATCAGTACCTGCATATCTCAATTCTACAAATGGAGACTCAGAAAAGTCAAGCACTTTGCTAAGTCCCTGTACCTAGCTCGTGGCCAAGCTGGGATTGAGCCCAGTTTAGTTCAGTTCTGCCTTTATTTTTTTAAATTCTTTTATTTATTTTCAGTCCTTGGGATAGAACCTGACTATATCTAGGGATACTGAGCTACACCCCCAGCCCCATTTTATTTTATTTTTTATTTTGAAGCAGGGTCTCACTAAGTTGCTGAGGGTCTAAGTTGCTGAGGCCGGCCTCGAATGTGCGATTCCTCCGTCTTAGCCTCCCAAGTACTGGGATGACAGGCATATGCCACTGTGTACCTGGCTAGGGCAGGCTTCACTTTTATTTATTTTTTTTTTTACAGGTGAAAAGTAGTTGGGCACCAAGTAAAAAAATAAAATAAATTAATTTTAAAAAGACAGAGAGAGTGCACCAGCGCGGTTCCCTGGGACCCGTTTGTAAACAAGTCTCCGTGCCTGGCTATCTGTGGAAGGAAATTAGAGGTCAGGGTGTCGGACTGGACTCTGGCTGCGAAATTCATCTCGGAGCCAAATGGTTCAGTCGAGAAGGAAACATTATTTTGTTTGCACTGGTGCGGGCCAGCATCCTCCCCCCTACATACACACAAAAAAAACGGGGCTTGGGAGCTGTTGAAGTTTCATGTTCTGAAAGCCAGCGTCATTCTGCCTATGAGGTGACACCCCGTCTCTCCGGGCTGCCTTGGTCCCTGGCTGCTGCCCCGTTAGGACCTGCGAGAGCTCACCCTTCTCCACCCTTCTGCAGAAGCGCTTGGCGATACGCCCCAAAGCCGAGCTCCTGGGAGCATCCCCGGGGCCCTGACCCCTAGGTGATGGAAAAACAGCCGGCTCTGCAAAGGCAGAGAGACGGAGAGGGAAGCTCTTAGCAGTGGCAATGGTGTCTGGGAGACAGAAGTCGCCCAGCCCGCTGCAGCAAGCCGGCTTGGATTACTTGGCGTCCGGCTCCGGGCTCTCGGTCCTCTGGTCGGAGCCTGGCCAGGTCAGCGTGACCCAAGGTTGTCACCCCAGAGGACTGGGAAGTAATCTGAGCGGTTGGCTGGCCACTGCAGACTTGGGGCTGGAGAAGACAGCTCTGTGGGCAGGGCTTCTGCTGGCCGGCTCCAGAACCCAGTCTTCTGCCTGGGAAGAATTGGAGGTTCCTGGGGAGTGCTGCTGGTTCTGGTCCTTTGGGGGGGCATGAGTGTGTGTGTGTGTGTGTAGTACTGGGGATTGAATCCAAGGGCTTTCTACCTCTGAGCTACACCTCCAACCCTGTTTGTTTTGTTTTGTTTTTGCAGTACTGGGGATTGAACCCAGGGCCATTCTATCTCCAAGCTACATCTCCAGTCTTATTTTTTAGTCTTTATTTTGAAACAGGATCTCACTAAGTTGCAGAGGGCCTCACTAAGTAGCTGAGGCTGCCTGCAAACCCGGATCTACCTGTCTCAGCTTCCCAAGTACCAGGATTACAAGCGTGCGCCACCACACCCAGCACCTGTTTTATTTTTATTGGGAGACAGGATTTAAGTTGCTGAGGCTGCTCTTGGACCTGGGATCCTCCTGTCTCAGCCTCCCAAGTTCTGGAATTAGAGGCATGCACCACCACACCCGGCCTTGGCTACTTCTGAACCGAGCTCCAGGGCTGCACCGGAAGACTTGGGAGAGGAGGGTGGTCTGGGTGAGGGGGAAAACCGGGGAAATGCCCGATGACCACTCTGACCACTCAGAGCAGGGCTCTTTCCTCCCAGCGAGTTTCTGAGAGTACACGCCCAGCTTCACAAGTGGTAACAGCCAGAGTAGAAACAGAGTCTTGCTGCCTTAAAAAAAAAAAAAAATGCTTAGAACATTCCGGAAACAGACCTACATTTCATAGCAGGAGAGAGGGCGGCGGGGAGCGGCCGAGGGTCTGGCCGGGAACCAGGGTGCCGCGACGCTTTCAGACCTCAGGGGCGCGTGGTCTGGCCTGGGCCAGTCCCTGAAGTTGCAGACGCTGCCGATTTCAGCCTGGGGACAGCCCAGGTGTCATCCGGGCCCCTGAGTCCCACATCCAAGAAGGCAAAGAAAGAGAGAAAAGAAGGGAGGCGCTTGGAGCAGCCGGCCTCTCTGGAGCAGAACGGCGGGTCCAGGCTTGGAGGGGGAACGCACTTGCAGGTAAGGCTGGCCAGCCCTTGTCTGCCCTGGGGGGAGCCGGGAGAGGCCCCAGCCCTGCCCTGGCCTCCAGTTCTGCATTGACTCCTTGAGCCTCCACCTCCCTGCCCGCAGACCAGAGCTGTCATCTGCGGCCCCTCTCTGGAAGCTGCCATGGCAGGCAGCCAAGGACAGTCTCTGTGCCAAACACCCCTGTTCAAATCCTAACTGGGCACAAGAGAACCTTCTGGAATGGTGGGACATTCCATAATTTCATCTGGGTGGCGGTTGCACGGTTGTACACGTTTATGACAATTCCTCACCCTTCAGATGCTTATGCCTTCCTGTCTGGAAATTACACCTCAACTTAAAAACTAAAAATAAAAATTAGCTGGACTTGGTGGCACACACCTGTAATGACAGTACTTGGGAGGCTGAGACAGGAGGATCATAGGTTTGAGGCCAGCCTCAGCAACTTAGCAAGATTCTCTGTAACCTAGTGAGGCTCCATTTCATATATATATATATATATGGCTGGGGGTGTAGCTCAGAGTTAGAATGCCCCTGAGTTTAATCCCCAGTAACACACACACACACACACACAATTATAAGTCAGACCTTGGATTCAGGTACACCAACCATCAGTTAACTGTTTAACTTTTATCAATGCTCCTAACCCTTTAGGACCCGTTTCTCTGATATAAAACTGGGATCACCACCACCCACCTCACTGATATTGCATGCAGAGCACTAACACGAGGTCACCATATAGGAAGCCCTAAAAAATTAGCAATTATTCTCTAACATTATTCCTGCTGATTCTGCCTGGTCCCAACCCCAGCAAACTCAGGGTGAGTTCGCCAACCATTCACCTCGGTTCTAAACAGGACACCATAAGATGCGCACGTTTGCAACCTCTTGGTTCATGCCGTGCACGTGACCGCCACAGCTGTGCATCTAACATGAGGCTCTTGTTTGCCCTGGCTGCGTGCAGTGGCAGCGTGGTTAATCACCATATCTTGTGGCAAGTTTGAAGAAGCCGCCGGTTCCCTCGCATGTGTTGGGCTGCGCGGCTGCCAGACCCTGCCAGGTTTCCCCACATCTGGAATCCTTTCTTGGAGGACCGGCTTGGCGGAGCTGTTGCCAAAGCCTGCCTCTGATTTTTCTAGAGATTGGCATGTAGGGGCTGGGGAGTGAGCTCGAAATTGCTTTCTTCCCCAAGTGTTTCCTCTCTTTGGCTTCAATTCTTGCAATTTCTGTTGAGGCAAAGGGGGCATGTGTCATGTCCGGATTCAGAGTTAGATTTTGCAGTCCCGGTCTCTGCTCGGCTGAATTCTCACCTTCCCGGGGGGAATGGTTTTCCTCGTGACATCTTGGTTCGGCGCCAGAACTCTGCAGCCACTTTCAGTTAGGAGAAAAAGTTCATTGCAAGGAATAGTAAGACTTCCTACTTTTGTTTAAACGGTTTGGCTTTTGTCAATGTACTTGCGTATAAAAGACGGATAGAAAAGTACACAGGTCACAAGTGCTCTGCTCAATGAATTTGCATAAAATAAACACAACTACGCAAAACCAGAACAAGATTGAAAGCTCAGAAGTGCTCCTATAATCTAATTGTTACCTCTCACAAGGTCACCCCTGCTCTGCCCTGACTTCTAATTCTGTAGATGAGGTTTGGGGGGTTTTTGTTGTTATTATTGTTTTGTTTGCTTGTGGTACTGGGGATTGAATCCAGGGGCACTCTGTCTCCAAACTCCAGCTCCTTTTATCTATCTATCTATCTATCTATCTATCTGTCTGTCTGTCTGTCTGTCTGTCTATCTGTCTATCTATCTATCTATCTATCTATCTATCTATCTATCTATCTATCTATCTACCTATCTATCTATCCATCTATCTATTTTTTTGTTTGTTTGTTTGAAGCAGGGTTTCACTAAGTTGCTGAGGGTCAAAGTTCCTGAGGCCATCCTCAGCAACTTAGTAAAACCCTCAGCAACTTTGGTGAGACCCTGTTTCCAAATAAAAAATGAAAAAAGGCTGGGGGTGTACCTCGGCGGTGGAATGCCCTCAGGTTCAACCCCCAGTACCAAATAAAAAGGGAGAGGAGTGGGCTCTTTAGGTAGACCTCACCCCTGACCCTTGGGCGGGAGCTTCTTCAGAGTTAGGGTCCCAAGAGGGGACAGGGAGAAGTCACAGTCTCTTAACCTGACCGGCAGTGCATCAGTGCCAGCAACGTGGCCCCGGGTGCGGCTGGTTCCCAGCGGCTACAGGTGATGCTGGTGGCCCTGTTGCCATGGTAACCTGCATCCAGGGACCCAGCCAGGCTTCTCCCCCACCCCTCTCCAACAAGGAGGCCTCCCCCAGGGGGACAGCCAGGTCTCCTCTTGGTATGAACAGCAATTCGGCTGAGAGTTGCTTTTCCAGGTGGAATGTCCAGCTGGGTGACCCTGATGGCCATGCTGCTTTGCGCACAGCTGAGGAACACCCCCGGTCCTTCTCCATGCCCCTCCAGCTGTGACAGGGAATGGGCTTGTCCCTGGATTGCCCCACCTCACCCTCAATCCCAGGGTGTCATGCCGCCTGCACAGAGGCACACGTGGGCTCCGGGTGTGGTGCACGCTGGGCTCCTGCCCTTGTCAACAATGCTCCCAGTCTGCTCCCCTCCAGAGGCGGCTCGGGAGTGCTGGCCATGGCACAGCCAGGAGGGAAGCCGAGGCTGAGGTCCGCTCCTTGCTCACGTGACTGCAGAATCGGCGATGGCCGTGCACCCGGCGGCCCTTCCCGTCCCGGGGCACACGGCCCCAGTGGCGACTGCACCCCTTCACCCCTTTGCCTGTGGGCTTTTTGTGACTCCTGGAGCCCACCCTGCCAGAGGATGCAGCAAGCTGAGATTAGCCAGGAAATTCGATCCTCTGGGACCAGCAGGCGATCAACGGCTCCCAGGAGCTGTGACTAGAAATCCCAGCCCGTGTGTTATATTTGGGAGGACACAGTCTCTCTGGACTCAGGAGGAGAAAGAGACAGTGGTCCAGCGCTTTTCAGCTCTGCAACTTGCCCCTTTAGAAGCACCCTCCTTTCTCTGCTGGCCCCTTTCATGGAGCCCCTCCGCAACCCACAGGTCCCAGGAACATCCTTGTCCCAGGGTCTGCTTCTAAGGAACTTAGGCCAAGACAACCCACAATCCCATTGCTTGGCTTTGGAAAGGAAAAATCCCCTCGTGCCCCCAAAGAAGATAGAACAGCTGTGTGTGTGTGTGTCTGGGGATTGAAATTCGGGATGCTCTCTACCTCTTAGCCACACCCTTCACCCTTTTTTATTTTTCATTTTGAAACAGGGTCTCGCTAGGGTGCTGAGGGTCTTGCTAGGTTGCTGAGGCTGGCCTCTAACTTGCAATCCTCGGGTCTCAGCCTCCCAAGTACTGGGATTACAGGAGTGTGCCACTGCACCTCGTTAGAATGGCTTTTTTAAAAGGACAGGGAGGAGCGTAGAAAGAAAAAAGAGGAGGAGGGGAGGAGGAGGAGGAGGAAAAGGGGATGAAGGAGGTAAATTCTACTCCTCCAAGGATATAGTGCTCGTTCTCTCTCCTCTCTGCATTCTACTTGATAAACCGCTGCATGTGGACAGGCAGTGAGAAGCCTTGGGGCAAGGAAGCAGGCTCTGTCACATCTCAGAGCCCAAGGAGAGAGTGCCCGCCCCCACGGCAGTACAGAAATCTCTCTCCCTTGGACCCAGGTAGTCTGGGGCAAGGGGAGAAACGGTACGCAGGCTCCAGTCTCTCCCTGTCTCGCCACAGCTGAGCTTAGCAGCTCGGGCTGCTAAGCACCTCGGGCTGCATCTGGACGCCAAAGCCTCCTCTCCTCTTGTTCTTTGGCCATCTCCACCCAGGACCTGTCAACGGGGTGTAGATTTTTCTAGCCTCGTCCTCCCGGTCTTGGATGGCTGCTCCTGGAAACAGCAGTTCCTGGCACACCTAGCCATGCAGGGAGCTGTAAATCACTCCTCTAAAGGGCTCCAGGGATTTCAGAGACAGACTCCCATGGTGGAATTTCTGTGCCAGAAACTCCTACCTCACCCCTACTATTCCTCTTGTTGTTGGGCTGGGGAGGGGGAGCCCAAAGCTGCAAAGATTCTGGTTTCAGGTTCTTTTTTTGGGGGGGGGGCGTACTGGAGATTGAACCCAGTGCATTCTACCTCCCCGGGTTCTACACCCCAGCCCTTTGAATTTTTTATTTGGAAACAAGGTCTTGCTAAGTTGTTGAGGGTCTCACTAAGTTGCTAAGGCTGGTCTGGCACCTGCGATGATCCTCCTACCTCAGTTTCCCAAGTACTGGGATCGCAGGTGTGGGCCACTGTGGCCAGCGATGTTTATTGGTTTAAGAGGCTACATTTGGTGCGATATGTTTTATACAGTAATCGATAACTAACACACTGTATACCTCTTAAAAAACGTGAGGATACAGTTGCAAAGCTTATTCTATCCATCTTGAATCAAAATGACAGCAGGGAAGCTTTTTGTTTTGTTTTTTCTTTTTTCTTTTCAGTACTGGGGATTGAACCCAGAGGCATTCTACCTCCAAGCTACACTTCCAGCCCTATTTTTTATTCTTTATTTTGAAACAGGGTCTCACTAAATTGCAGAGGGTCTTACTAAGTAGCTGAGGCTGGCCTTGAACCTGCGATCCTCCAGTCTCAGCCTCCCAAATGCTGGGATTACAAGCATGTACCACCACAATCGACTTGCATAGAGCATAGAAGCTTTTGTAAGGAACATCTCTGTGTGTGTGTGTGTGTGTGTGTGTGTATGTGTGTGTGTGTGTGTGTGTGTGTGTGTGTATTACTAGGAATGGAACCCAGGGGAGTTCTACCTGCAAGTTATACCCCCAGCTTTATTTTATTCTTTTTTTTTCTGAAACAGGGTCTCACTAAGTTTCAGAGGTCCTCATTAAACTGCTGAGGCTGGCCATGAAACTGCAATCCTCCTGTCTCAGCCTCCCAAGTACCAGGATTACCTTTTTACTTTTTGTTTTGAAACCCAGTCTCAATAGATTGCTTAGAGTCTCACTATATTGCTAAGGCTGGCCTTGAACCTGTGATTCTCCTGTCTCAGCCTCCCGCATACTGGGATTACAGGCTTGCGCCATCACACTCAGCATACTTTTTTCCCCTCTTTTAAAAATCTTTTTAAGAAATGGTTTTGCTTTGATTGTTAATGGATATGATTTTTGTTTGTTTGTTTGTTTTGTTTTGTTTTTGGTACTGAGGCTTGAACCCAGGGGTATTCTACTACCAAGCCATACTCTCAGTCATTTTTATTTTGAAACAGGGTCTTGCTAAGTTTCTGAGTGTCTTGCCAAATTGCTGAGCCTGGCCACTTTCCCAAGTAGTGGAATTACAGGCTGCACCACCTTGCCTGGCTTCTTTGGTAGTAGAGCTGTTTGAACTTGCACCTCCATAGAGGAATCTAAACAAAGAGAAGTCTAGGCTGGGGCAAGACCAGCGCACCCTGAAAAAGGGCATTTAAAAGCGCCAGGCCAGCTGACCTGTCATTCCAGTGCATGGGAGGCTGAGACAGGAGGATCGCAGCTTTGAAGCCAACTTCAGCAACTTAGCAAGACCCTCGGCAACTCAGTGAGACCCTGTCTCAAAATAAAACAAATTTAAAGGGCTAGAGGTGTAGCTCAGAGGTAGAATGCCCCTGGGTTTCCCCAGGAAAACACACACACACACACACACACACACACATAAATAAATAAGAAGCAGTAAAGCAAAATCCCACTATGCCTGTGCAGTGTGAGTTCACAGGTAGACACTGCACATGTGTACCAAGTACATAGAAAGTTCCGGAAGGACCCGGCCCCCACTGTTCACAGTGGCTCCATTCTGGGCAGTGGGGTAGGAGGAATGCTCTTCTCTGCTTTCCACATTTCTGGGCTGTTTGAAGTCCTGAAACAATCATCACAGGCAGCTTTGGTAACTTTAGACATATCAGAAAAAATAACTAGAATAATAAAACCGTATTATATGTCAAAGGAACTACCCTTCTCCCCCAAGAACTATTAAAGCAAAACACATTGTGGGATTTTTTTTTTTTTTTCCTCTTGTGGGCTAAGGCGATGGTGAAAACCCGAGATGTGCTGATAACTCTTGTCTTCCAATTTCAAAGTGTCCTTGCCCAGGGGACGGCCGCCCACCTTGGACTCCTCCAGCTCCTGGGGGTGCCGCAGATGGGTGTCAGCGTCCCTCCCCTGGGGCCCTTTCCCTTCCTCTCCCTCTAGGGAGTTGTCAGAGCAGCAGGGGCTGAGATGGGCAAACTTCAAACATCTGGCTAGCAAGAGCATCCAGGAAGGTTCTAAGCCTTGTGAAAAAAAACCCTGGATTAGATTTGTCTTCCTAGACGCTAAACTTTCTAACCCATCAAACCTATGCACCTGCTGGCGGGCATGGTAGCGCACATCTGCATTTTGATACTTGGGAGGCTGAGACAGGAGGCCTGCAGGTTCGAGGATGGCCTCCGCAAATAGTGAGAGAACCTTTGATTTAATAAGACCCTGTTTCAGCCGGGCGTGGTGGCGCATGCTTGTAACCCCAGCATTCGGGAGGCTGAGACCGGAGGATCCGGGTTCGAGGCCAGCCTCAGCTACCTAGTGAGGCTCTCCACAACTTAGTGAGACCCTGTTTCAAAATAAAGAATAAAAAATAGGGCTGGGGGTATAGCTCGGAGGTAGAATGCCCCTGAGTTCGATCCCCAGTACCGCAAAAAAAAAGACCCTGTTTCAAAATTAAATAAAATAGGGCAAGGGGTGTAGCTCAGAGGTAGAATGCTCCTGTGTTCAATCCCCAGTACCACGAAGGAAAAAAAAAAAAAAAAAAAAAACTCTATGCACCTGCCTTGCCCAAGTATTTTAGCAAAATATTTGCAAAGTCCACATTTCTGGAAAGAGAAGAGAGTGTGTAGCTGACTTCCCTGTCTTCCTTCCTTCATCCTGTAAGTTCTGCTCCATGCTGGTCTCTCCCGCCCACTCAGGGGCTCCCCCTCTTCTTTGGCCTCTTTCCCATGATTCCTGGGCCTGGGCGAGCAGAAGACGCCCCCACCGTGTTTCTCCGGAGCCTGTTGTAGCGACCCCCGAGGACTGAGCTTGCTGGAGTCAGCCCAGAGCTGTGATTCACAGCCAGGGAGAGACCTCGCCCCTTGGGGGACCGCTTGGCGACACCAGGGGATACTTGTGGTTGTAACAGCTTAGCAGGACCTGGTGACATCAAATGCATAGAGGTCGAGGACGATACTAAACATCCTGTAACGCACAGGGCAGACTGGACTCTCGGGCTCCAGCTGAGGCAGAGACGGAGCAGAAGACGAAGAAGCTGGTTCTTGTGGGACAGGCCAGCACAGAGGCCCCGCCATTTCTGTGCAGTGCCCTGCCAGAAGTGTTCCTGGCTTTGAAGAGATGGCCAGGCCACCTCTGTCGCGATTGCTAAACTGCACGGACTTTGCAGTGTGCACAGGAGGGATGACCAGCAGGGTATGGCCGCGGCCCACCATTTGAATGGCTCTGATTTGCATAGTGCAAATTGCAAGTGACGGCTATTTGCAGAGTTGAACGCCAGTAGGGCCTTCTAGAAGGAACCACAGGTGCAAGCAGGGGGCACATCACACACCCACACCTCCCCGCCTCACACACAGGTGTCCTGGGAGGGCCCTGCGCGTCCACAGAAAAGAAAGCAAGGGCGGGAAGGAGGTGGTACAGATTGTCCAAAGCCGCCAGCTGGCAGATGGCAGAGTTAGGGCTTCAGTTCAGGTCTGCCTGATCTCAAAGCCTATGTGTTATGGGTTCTTTTGAATGTTTACTGAGTCCTAGGCATTGCATATACAATTTTTGTTTGTTTGTGGATTAAACCCAGCCAGTACTTTACCTCTGAACGACACCCCCAGCCCTGTTTTCTTTTTTATTGTTTGGAAACAGAGTCTCACTATGTTGCTGAGGCTGGCCTCAAACCCAAGGACCTCCTATCTCAGCCTCCGAGTACTGGGATTACAGGTGTGTGCCACCATGCCTGACTCTTTTTGTTTTGGTTTTTTTGTACATAATTCTCACAGTAACTCCATAAAGCCCTGTTTTATGGATAAGAAGAAGGAGACTAGAGGTTACATGAGGTACCCAGAAACACACATTCCGTGTGGAATGTGGAAGCCAAATTCCAACCCGGATTTATTGACCGCAAAGACGATACTGTCAGCAGTTTCTGATGCCGGACACAGTTCTGCAACGGAGGCCGGTGCACCTGGCTTAGGCCTTCCCTTTTCTGGGGGGTCAGTCAGATTCCCACTGCCAGGACCCCAACTCTGCTCCCAGGCTTGCCTGGAAGCCACACCAGGAGGGCAGCTCTCTCTCTCTGCCCAGAGAGGATGAGAAGATCTGAGAAACCCCCACCACAGGGCCAGCACGGCCCAGCTCCCTCGCCTCCCAGCCCGGCGCCTCTGTGCATGCATCTTACGCCCGGCCCAAGCCCCTGAGAGAGGATAAAGCCCCACTTTTCCCCAGAGGTAGCAGCAAGCATGCACCATTCCTGGCTGTTGTCCCAGAATCTGAGTCTTTTTTTTTTTTTTTTAAGTACAAACCCCACCGCACTTTCCAGGAGGTGGTTTAGAAGCAGATAGATGCTGGTCACAGGGAACACAGAGGGAGATGCGGGGAAGCTTCCTGGCTCACAAAAGCCCCGTGCACCAACAGTGGATGCTGGGCGTCCCACCCGGACCCCCTAAGGACACAGCACCGGTTCCCCTTTGCTTCCCCCGGGGCGCCTTGCCTGAGGCCGTGCTGCCTCCCTGGCTCAGCCCATATCCAGAGCCGGTCCCTGCAGAGGCACGAGGCCTGGCCTCTGGTCTCAGCCTGGGACACTCTGCAGACCCATCCTGGCTCCAGGGAGCCCCTGCTGTGGCCGCATGGTGGCCGGGCTCTTCCTGCTGGCCAAGCTGCCTCCTCGTGCCCTGCCACCGCCAATCAGAAAGAAAGAGAGAAAGAAAGAAAGAAAGAAAGAAAGAAAGAAAGAAAGAAAGAAAGAAAGAAAGAAAGAAAGAAAGACCCCCACAGTTTATCACAGGAACATAGAGACTGTTGTACAGTCCAAAGATCAAGGCAGACAGTGAGCTTTCAAAAAGTTAGCTAGCGTGGATATTGATAAAGTCATTGATCCTTTGATAAGTGGGCCTTTCTACTCAGTAGTTGTCTAGATTACAGCTTTGGAAGTACTGGCTTTGTTTAGCTAGCCTGTGGATTATGTGGCACCGTAAATCAGTAACCGAGTAAATAAAGTTTATGCAACTATAAAATAGGAATAAAAGTGATGTCTACCTTCTGGGCCTGCTGTTAAGGTCAAATGAGATGGCTGCAAATTCTTCCTCGATTTTCCTATGGAAATCGAAGCCAAATTCCCTTCCCATGGGCTGGTTTTAGTGACCCGCTCAACCAAGAGAAGGTGCTAGAAGTGATGTTCTGTGGCTTCTGAGGATAAGGTTTCAGTAGAACTCTCACAGCCTGCAACTTCCAAAAGCAGAAGAGATATATGGCCACCACGGTCCCCTAGCTCTGCACGTTAAATGCCAGACTATTTTTTTCTTCTTTTTCTTTTTGGTACTGGGGATTGAACCTGGCAGCATTGTACACCCAAGCTGCATCCCCAGCCCTTTTTGTTATTTTTAATTTTTTTTTTTTTTGCGGTACTAGGGATGGAACTCAGGGGCATTCTACCTCCGAGCTATATCCCCAGCCCTATTTTTTATTCTTTATTTTGAAATCGAGTCTCACTAAGTTGCGGAGTGCCTCACTAGGTAGCTGAGGCTGGCCTCGAACCCAGATCCTCCGGTCTCAGCCTCCCGAATGCTGGGATTACAAGCGTGCGCCACCACGCCCGGCTTGTTATTTTTAATTTTTAAACAGGGTCTCACTAAGTGGCTGAGGGTCTTACTAAGTTGCTGAGGCTGGCCTCAACCCTGCCATCCCCCTGTCTCAGCCTCCCGAGTACTGGGATTACAGGCATGGGCCACCACACCGGGCTTTAGCATTTTGAATTCCCTTAAATCTTTGGGTAGAATGGATGTGCTTCCATGATGCCCTGGGACGGTCAGGGAACTTTTGGTGCTGCCCTTTGTTTCTCTAGAAGACGGTATACTCTGTCTTGCAAAGCGATAATGGCCGGGCTCTATTGCAGGCGGCTGGCCATCTTCAAGGATAAACGTGCCCGTCAGTCTGGGCAGCTGTGTCCCTTCTGCTGTGCAGGTCAAAGTGTGGCCTTTCTTCCTTCATTTGGGGACCTGGCTGTTGCAGCTGGATCCAGGCTGAGACCAGGCAACGCTAGGAGCTCACCCAAGCCCTTCCCCGTCCCCACCTGGGGACAGAGCCAGACCCTTTGCCGATGTCCCCCGCAGAGGAATAGGAGCATGTGGCCGGGATCCGGCCAGTGGACCGTGAGGGGCAGGGCTGGGCCCCTGCACTGCCGCTGCCTGGCGACAGTCACACATTCTAGGGAGGACACTGAGGG
>PVLC010021225.1:15482-28342 GCA_004027655.1 Graphiurus murinus
AGTACTGGAGGTTGAACTCGGGGCATTCTAGCTCTGCACTACTCCCCAACCCTATTTTTCCCCCTTTGGTACTGGGGGTTGAACTCAGACGCATTCTACCTCTGAGATACATCCCCCAGCCCTTTTTTATGTTTTTTTGTTGTTTTGTTTTATGGTACTGGGAATGGAATCAAGGGGCATTCTACCTCCGAGCTACACTCCCAGCCCTATTTTATCTTTTATTCTGAGGCAGGGTCTCATTAAGTTGCGGAGGGCCTCACTACATAGCTGAGGCTGGCCACGAATGTTGCGATCCTCCTGCCTCAGCCTCTCAAGTACTGGGATTACAAGCGTGCGCCACCACGCCCGGCTTTACATTTTTTTGTTTTGAAAAAAAAAAAAAAAATTCCGTCTTGCTAGGTTGCTGAGAGTCTCCCTAAGTTGATGACACAGGTCCCAAACCTATGATCCTCCTGTCTCAGTTACTGTATAGTTTGAAACAGGTCTCACTAAGTTGCTGAGGCCAGCCTCTCTAAATCGCTGAGACTGGCCTCCGACCTGTGATCCTCCTATCTCAGACTCCCACGTACTGGGATGACAAACATGTGCCACCACACCTGGCCAGATTTTCTTAAGGAATGCAAAGATTTGAGGTGAGAGCAGACTGTGGCATTACTCTGTCCCCAAGAAGACCAAGCTGGGGAGTCACAAGGGCCCTTTTGGGGAGTTCACTGACAATAGTTAAGACTGTCCCTGCCAACCCTAGAAGAAAGGAAATGGTGACAGAGAGGGCTTCTGCCCACCCTGTCTCCCAGGGATGTGAACATGAATCTTTTACTCTCTCTCTCTCAGCGGGGGACCAGCAGGAAGATCTCTAGCACCGCTCCCGTTGACAGGGAGATGAAATCCTACCACTCCTGCGACAGGAGACATCAGAAGTAACTCATTCAATCCCCGAGGCCTCTTTGGGAAGCTCTCTGCTCCCTTGCCAGGCTTAGCCTGGCTTTCAGCAAGACAGAAGGCGCTTGAACCGACTCAAAAGGCGCGTGAGCCAGCTCCGCTCCTGGGAGCCGGTAGGCTGCAGTGATTCTCCCCAAATTTGGCTGCCGGAAGACAATTGCTGCCTATCAAGGTTCTGAAGCGGGCCTTTGGCACAGTGCGGTCCTGTTTCCACCGTATGCGGAAGCCCACCAAGGCAGCTGTCCCAGGAGAGGCGGGGTCACAAGTCCTGGGGGTCCTGGGGCAAGGCCAGGCTGGGGTTGAATGGGGACCCCCCCCCATGCTGACTTCTTCAGATCGGGCCTTGCGTGTTCTCAGCCACCATTCCCTAGATGTGCAGGTATTAAAAGTGCTCTGGTATTAATTTCCGAAATGTTAAAAGCAGTCAGAGTCTGGGTGCTGTGCAGACGCTCAGGCAGGGAGAAGCAGCGGCTGCTTTGCCGGTTGCTCCTCAGAGCTCCCCTGCCCCTCTGCCCCTTGTCCTAATGTTCACCCATAACAAAGCCTTTAGCCTTAAAAATACGTAGAGACCATTGGAAACCCTAAGATCACAGTGACTCTGCCTGGTGCATTTTTTTTTTTCTTTTTTGCAGTACTAGGGATTGAACTCGGGGGCATTCTACCTCCAAGCTATACCCCCAGCTCTATTTTTTATTCTTTATTTTGAAACAGGGTCTCACTAAGTTGTGGAGGGCCTCACTAGGTAGCTGAGGCTGGCCGCGAACCTGGATCCTCCAGTCTCAGCCTCCCGAATGCTGGGATTACAAGCGTGCACCACCACGCCTGGCTTGCCTGGTGCATCTTAGAATCATAAAGATAGCAAGAGCCTTGTGCCTTGCTCTTAGAGATCACACACGGCTGCACTGGCTGTAATTTGTGCCTCTATTTCCCTCCTATTCTTTGGGACCTGGAAAGGTAAACTCCGTGTGCTGCTTCAAAGCCCCCATAGTTGATGAGCAACCAATACAGCCCAATACAACAGGGGTGAAAGCAAGGTAGGTCACTGACCCCTGCACTGCCCGGAAACAAGGAGGCCCCACCTGCCTAAGGAATAAGTTACTAGCCCATTGCCTTGGTAATGCTGATAAAAACGTGCTAACATGAAAACTGCGTTTAAAGGCTGGGGTCTAAGGGAGACAGAATTCCACTTTCGGGCTCTCCAGCGTGTCTGCCAGGCATGCTGCTTTTCTTCTCTTCCCTTTCTATTTCCTACTGACTTTATAATAAAGTTTTTTTTTTTTTTAATGCTGCAACCAAACTATTAGTTTTAATTCCCAATGCAAGTTATTTTCTTTGAATCGAGGAAATGAGCCCTCAACGCCGTTACAGCCATAACAAAATGGAGCTGCGTTGTGGTTCTCTCGCCTCACCCTTTGGGGTCTTTGAAGTCACCGCTCTCTCTGAGGCCTTGAAAGGGACCTTTTTGGCCCCACGTGGTGGCACAACCCTGTAATCCTAGTACTTGGGAGGCTGAGAGAGGAGGATGGAACGTTTGAGGCCAGCCTCAGCAACTTAGCGAGGTTCTCAGCAACATAGCAAGACCCCGTTTCCAAGTTAAAAAAAAAAAAAAAAAAAGTTCAGAGATAGAAGGGAAGGAGACGGGGAGGAGGAAAGAAGGAAGGGACCTTCCTGTCTTATTCCTAACTGGGCATTAGTGTGGAATTTGTAGCAGAAGGAAACTAGGGAAAGCAGCTTGAGATTATAGAGGCAGAGCTGCTGAAACCCTGAAATGGGAACTGCAGAGCACCTCCATGTAAAACAGAAACGGGCCCTTACATAACCCCGGGTTCCCCAACACCCATGCCCCTCTCTGCCTTGAGCAGCAGAGGAAGAAAAAGTCAGCAGTTGGCTGGCAGACCATACCACCCTCCCCTTCCATACCCGAGACGCACCATCAGATCATCTCCCAGCCCAGGCTGCAAAGAGACAGCACACACCTCAGCCTAGACCCATGGCAGACATCACTAATCAATCACCGCACTCCTCCCTGCTGAGCCCAGAAGGGGCAGCCAGACCCTACCAATCAAACAGATGTCACACAAATGTCACCCTGATAACCAAACCAGAGAGACTAGGAGAGGACTGAGATGGATAGTTGAGTACCACGGGCTTGAAAGACCCTACAGCGTAGATGCTAATAAAATCCGGATACAACCAGGCAATTAGCCATGGGATGCAAATGTGGGGCTGGCTCCAAACCACAATTCCTGCACTTCCTAGGTATGGCTTTGCTGAGCATTTTCTTTCCCTAGATAGAGCAGGGAGTTTGCTCTGAAAAACTGGCAACACACACAGAGAGAGAGGGAAGTTTTCACACTGCAGCAGCCCAGCGTGGTGGCGCACAACTGTCATCCCAGTACTTGGAAGGCTGAGACGGGAGGATCGCAGGCTTGAAGCAAGACCCTCAGCAACTTAGCAAGACCTTGCTTCCAAATAAAAAAATAAAACCAGTCCCTTCCATTTTATTAGCCAGGCAGCTAACTAAGCAGGTATCCACAAAGCCAGCTTACTAGGGTTTACCCACCTCTAGACATATATATATATATATATATATATATATATATATATATATATATATTTTATATTTTATATTTATATATTTTATATTTATATATATATTTATATATATATTTATATATATATATATATTTTTTTTTTTTTTTTGGTGGTACTCGGGATTGAACTCAGGGGCATTCTACCTCCAAGCTATACCCCCAGCCCTATTTTTTATTCTTTATTTTGAAACAGGGTTTGACTAAGTAGCTGAGGCTGGCCGCGAACCCAGATTCTCCGGTCTCAGCCTCCCGAATGCTGGGATTACAAGCGTGTGCCACCACGCCCGGCTACCTCTAGACATATTAAGGAGACGGTGGTGGAGCCCCGGGTGTTAAATCTTCCAAGGCAGGAATCCTGTCTCCCGTGAACGGCCATGAATCACCTCCCCGGGATATGCTAGGATGTTTAAGACAGCCGTATCTTTATTTATGAGCGAATGACCAGTTCAGTATTTCTGCCAGTTACCTTTATGGTTTTTATGAGATTTGGATAACATTTATTTATCCCCCTCGCCGTGTCCCATTCACAATGGAGCTTTGTCTGACACTTAGAGACATTTCTAATGTTTTCTGCTGGCCTCTCTGGCTTGAATAAAAGGCCCCTTTTTTTTTTTTTTTTTTTTTTTTTTTTTTTTTTTTTTTCTTGAGGTTTCTGCAAGGAACGCATGCACGCCTAATTTGGATGGTAAAACAATAGCCATTTCAAACATCTTCATGCACGGATTAGGGTCTTTGAACCTTTTCACAGGAAGAGATCACTCGTGTGGTTTGCACCGTCAGCCTTACGATTTTAATAACGAGACTGGTCGGATGAAGCGTCCACGTACATCTTCCCAACAGAATCTGCGCGTCATGAAAGTTCCCTCTGTCCCCGCTGTTGGACTGAGCTGACGTCATTGGCAATGCCAGAGGTGGGTTTATGTGTGTGTTTCCAGCATAGACGGTGCACATTCAAGGCGAAGCCGTGGTCATGTACTATAATAGCCGTGGGGGGTATCGAGTGGCTATAGGTCAGCCAAGGACCGTGCCCGTGCAGCGTTTCGTGAGATCCCAGCGGGGCCACCTCTGTTTGTGCCGTTCCGCACAGTGACGAAATTGCCCAGTGGTGCACTTCCTGGGTCATTTGTATCACTGTTGCTGACGGATGCATGATTGTATTCTACTTGTCACTGCTGTTAACTACAGTACGAATAGCCCCTATTTATTATAAAGTTGGTTATGTCCACAACGGGTGCACAATCTCACAATGGATATCTGCAGTGGAAATAAGAACCAGGGATCCCTGGCCCAGCATGGCGGCACACGCCTGGAATCCCAGGACTTGGGAGGCTGAGGCAAGAGGATCGCAGGTTTGAGGCCAATCTCAGCAGCCTAGTGAGAATGCTCAGTAACTTAGCATGACCCTGTTTGGAAATTTTAAAAATAAATGAAAGGAGGTGGGGTGTAGCTCAGAGACATAATGTCCCTGGGTTCAATCCCCAGCATCAAAGAAATATTTTTTAATGACAAAATAAAAATAAAAAGGGCTGAGGGGGAGAGGGGAGGTTGGACCTCAGAGAAAGAATGTCCCTGGATTCAATCCTTAGAACAACAAAATTTTATGGTACTGGGGATTGAACTCGGAGGCATTCTACCTCTGAACTACACCCCCAGTCCAATTTATTTTGTATTTTGAAGCAGGGTCTCCCTAAGTTGCTGAGGCTGACCTCGAACCTGTGATCCTCCAATCTCAGCCTCCCAAATACTGGAATTACAGGTATGCACCACTATGCCAGACTTTTTTAAGTGATCTTTACAAAAGAACCAGTGACTCTGTTTTCCAGATGAGAACACTGAGACTCAGCATGGTTAAGCCATCTCCCCAGATCACCCAGCCGGCACATAACAGAGGCAGGACACACAGCTGCCTGTTTAACGCCACCTGCTTCTCTCCGCTGTGTCCCGCTCTCCTGGGCACCCATGCCTTCAAGATGCACCTCCTACATTTTTTTGTGTGTGGTCCTGGGAATGGAACCCAGGGGGCATTCTACCTCTGAGCTATACCCCCAGCCCTATTTTTATTCTTTATTTTGAAACAGGATCTCACTACGTTGCAGAGGGCCTCACTAGATAGCCGAGGCTGGCAGCAAAACTGGATCCTCCGGTCTCAGCCTCCCAAGTACTGGGATGACAAGCGTGCGCCACTACACCCGGCTTCCCAAATTATTTTATGTGGCCAAATCCATCAAAAGAAAAAAAAAAAAGGATTAAACTGGCTGCCAAATACCATGTACACATAACCAGAAGCTAATTGACTGAAACTCCAATTTTCCAGCCCACTCTCGTGGGAAAGGGGAAAGGAGCTGGTGAGCCAGTGGGTGGCGGGGGGCGGGGACCCCGGGCTTGGCTGACAGCTCAGGGGAGCCGCCCCTCCTCACCTACTGCCCGGTGTACACACTGTCCCCTAGAACGGCTCTCCATCCAAGCCATGTGGAGAATGTCACAATGTCACAATGGACATAAACCACTCAGCCAGCTGCAGCAAGAGCTTCGTTCATTCATGCATTCATGCATTCATTCATGCATTCATTTGGGTACTTGGGATTGAACTCAGGCATCCTCCCTCCAAGCTACACCCCCAGCCTTTTGTATTTTTTTATTTTGAAACAGGGTCTCACTAGGTTGATAAGAGTCTCACTAAGCTGGGCGTGGTGGCGCACGCTTGTCATCCCAGTACTTGGGGGGCTGAGACAGGAGGATTGCAGATTTGCAGCCAGCCTCAGCTACTTAGTGAGGTCTTCTGCAACTTAGTGAGATCCTGTTTCAAAATAAAGAATAAAAAAAGAAATAGGTCTGGGGGTGTAGCTTGGAGGTAGAATGCCCCTGGGTTCAATTCCCAGTACCAAAAAAAAAAAGAGTCTCACTACTTTGGCTTCTCCTCAAACCTTTGATCCTCCTGTCTCAGCCTCCCAAGTACAGGGGTTACATGCAGGCACCACCATGCTGGCTTTATTTTTTTTAATTTTGAAACAGAGTCTCAGTAAGTTGCTGATTCTGTGCTCAAACCTGTGGTCCTCCTGTCTTAGCCTTGCAAGTGCTGGGATTACAAGCGTGTACCACCACGCCTGGCTGGCAAGAGCTCATCCCATGGTGTACCTCCTGAGCGCCAGCCGGGCAGCACAGGGCTTCCTAACAGATGTGCGGGATTTCATTTTCCTCTCCTAGCACCTCGGAAGGAAGGCAGGAGAACACCAGGTCCCAGACTAGGACCCGAGGCTGCACAGGGGCCAGCCCAAGACAGGAGCTGGGGCGAAGGTTCTACCCTAAGCCACGGCCGCAGCCGGCTCCTAACAGGCTTCGACTGGAAATGGACATGCCAGCCAAGAGCCCCCCAAAGAATCCTCGGGTGACCCCTCTTCTCTTTGCATTTTCCGCCACGCTAGTCTCAGACCTTGTCTGATTTCCTCCATTCTCATGGCCCCATTGTGGAAACACCCACTGTGGATCTAATAGCGGCTTTTCATCAGGGGTTAAAAAATATATATATAATAAAATATATATAATATATAAATATAATATGATATATAAATATATATATGTTGTGTTAAATGTATGCGCGGGTGATACCACTGCAGTCCAGGGACGGGGACACCCTGAGCGCCAGTTCTGGGGGAGCAGCCCAGTGGGGGCTGAAGCACTGAGGAACTCCTGCTGGAGACGCAGCCCTGGGCAGGAAGGGAGGCAGAGAAAAGGCCCGGCTTCTCCGTCCTCCATCCCCTCTCCCTGAGTGCTCCACCTAGCCGGCAGCCGCTGGGAGGACGCTTGGTAACACGGACTGCAGGGTACGGGCAAAACTAAAGAAGAGGAAGAAAGTCCGGGCCCAGAACCCGAGAGTCTCCATGGAAAGCCAGCTTGTTGGGTTCTGTCTTGTTTCATGTACTGAGGATGGAACCCAAGGCATTCTACCCCTGAGCTACACCTCCCCAACCCCCAGCCCAATTTTTAATATCATGTTTGGAAACAGCGGCTCACTAAAGTTGCTGAGGGCCTTGATAAATTGCTGAGGCTGGCCTCGAACCTGCAATCCTTAGGAACCAGAGCCTCCCAAGCCCGGGACGATAGGTGCGTGCCACGGTGCCCCGCTGAAAGGCAGCTTTTTAATCGCTCCGACAGGTATCCTGGCTGGGGATCTGATTGCTCGAGCCGCCAGATGGGCAGCCAGCAAGGGATGCCAGAGACAGACAGACAGACAGACAGACAGACAGACCGCAGGTGGAAGGTCACGGCGCCCTTCCCGGGCTAGGTGTAGGGCTGACCAGTCCAGGTGCCGGGGCTGCAGGGTCACTCGGCACAGCTGGGGTTCCCCACGCGGCAGAACTTCAGGTTTGCTATGACGTCATCTAGAGCCAGGCTCAAGACCCTCCTGCTATGTTCCCAGTCCCCGGGAAGGCAGAGGAGAGGAAAGGACCCAGAAGCCCCATCCCTGGCCCCTCTGATGAGGCACCCAGCCTGGATGGTGCCGCGGGGCCCAGAGCCCAGCAGGAAGAGTGGCTTAGGACCCAGACCCCAGAAAAGACAAAACAAAAGACGAACCCGTCCTCGGTGGCGCCGTCCTGCCAACAGAGGCGGTTTGCAAGGCGCACTCAAGGCCAGGCCGAGGTGCTCCTGTGAGTCTTTTACGACCGCCATAAATTTCAAGGGGGGGGGGGAGCGACTGGGCCCTGGGATTGTCAGGCAGGAAACTGAAACGCGCCTTTAATGGAGTCTCCAGCAGCCATAAAAAAGAAACCGCATCAGCCTCCACCCACAGGAGAGCTGATGAACGGGGCCGGGACACCCAGGAAGAACCGAGTGGGCCGGCCTACCTCCCGACTGCTCAAGAGAACGTATCTTGGTGGCCTAGAATAGAATTCTAGATGCACTCGGCAGCCGGGCACGGGGGCGCACGCCTGTCATCCCAGTACTTGGGAGGCTGAGACAGGAGGATTGCAGGTTGGAGGCCAGCCTCATCAATTTAGCGAGACTCTTGGCAACCTAGTGAGCCTTTGTTTCAAGATAAGTGAAATAAAAAGGGTTGGGGGGTGTAGCGCAGAAGCAGAAAGCCCCCTGGGTTCAATCCCCAGTAATACACACACACACACACTCTGTAACCCCTAAGTAGGCACAGTTATCATGTGTCCCTTAAAATTCTTAAATCCTCAGTACCAAAAAAAAGAAAAGAAAAGAAAAGAGAGAGTCTGTTTCAATAACACTGTTATTAAAGAGAGGCAGGATCACTGGTGAGGACTCATTTTCAAAACAGAAATGACAGTAAGAGTTGCTGTTTCTATGAGAACCGAGTTAAAATCTCATGGAAATATATGGTACAAATCCATAAATTAAACTCCTTTAAAAAAAATATCCTGGAGTTAGGGAGTAGACGAGACATAGGATTCTTTAAACAGCATTTAACCCTCCCTCCCCGCCCCCCCATCCAAACTTACTTTCTCACAATATATTTCAGAAAGATAACCATTGTCAGAAGCTGAAATGTAGCATTTTAAATGTCCCTTAACAATCCAATGCGGGCCTGGCACGGATGAACGCACTTGTCATCCCAGTGCTCAGGAGGCTGAGATGGGAGGATCACAGGTTCAAGGCCAGCTTCAGCAACTTAGCGAGGCCTTGTCTCCAAATAAAATATGAAAAGGGCTGGGGGTGTAGCTCAGTGGTAGAGCATTCCTGGGTTCAATTCTAAGTGCTACACACACACACATGCGATTGTCCAACTGATACCATCTGCTAAAACTGTCCTGGTTCAACCAGGCTACTCTTAGATTACAAAAACCTTCCTGGAAGCCAGGCGGGGTGACGCACGCTTGTAATCCCAGTACGTGGGAGGCTCAGACAGGAGGATCACTGGTTTGTGGCCAGCCTCAGCTACTTAGTGAGGCCCTTTGCAACTGTTTCAGAATAAAAAAAATAGGGCTGGGGATGTAGCTCCGAGGTAGAATGCCCCTGGGTTCAATCCCCAGCACCACAAACAAACAAACAAACAAAAAACTTCCTGGGAGGTTTCAGGCCCAGCATATTTCAGTGGCCTTAAAAATTTAAGCCCGGAATATCTTTTGGCTCCAGAAGAGCTAGCTGCATGTATGTATTTATGTGTGTGTGTGTGTGTGTGTGTGTGCATTATATATGTACACATGAATATATATGTGTATGTGTGTGTATATATATATATATTACACTCTTACATCATATATATGCATATATATATATATGCATAAACACACACAGATGCATACCGAGAGAAAGACAATTAGCTGTGTTGAGATGCTACTATTTAGGAAGTGTGGATGGAGAAGCTAAGGGTATTCTTTGTCTTTTTCCTATAACTTTTTTAGAAGTTGGAAATGATACGATATTAAATGCCACAGAAAGAAACACGGCTCTAGTACCCAGGACCCACACCTTCCCATGTGCATGCACACACACACACTGACTTCTCCCCCTGCCCCCTCAGCCCTTGACCTTCTCCCCGGCCCAGGGACTTCCCAAGCCCTCTCGGGAGGTTCCGGCAGGTCCCTGCTGGCTTTGTCAGAGCCCAGACACCAGCCTGGACTCTGGTTGGGACATCTAGAGGAACGCTTTCCCGGGAAGCCGGAGTCCAGGCCCAAGGGTCCTTACTGATCACTAGAGTGGCTCTAGGTCAAGGCTTTTGATTTTCTCAGTTCTCAGAAGGTCGCAGCGAGGAACCACAGGGACACTGCCTTACAGCTCTATAATATACCCACACTCACACCTTTTTTATAAAAGATAAATAATAAAACAATTTTGGAGATCTTAAAAGGACTTAAGCCATTCCTAGAAAAAAACAAAATCAAGTAAATGCTAAAAATGATCATTGTTATCTCTTAAATAGGGTGAGGTATGCAGTAACTTTGTAACACAAAGCACAGTGCCCCCTGCAGCTATGTAAGTTACTCTTTCTTTGCTTAGGCCAGTTCTCGGGATGTAAGAGGCACACATTTTTTTTTTTCCCAAGCCTGGTTATATCCAATAACTTATTTCCCTGTTAAAAAAAAAAAACAGATGAAAAAGGTAGATTTCTAAGACTGCTCCCTATCACTTACTGCATAAGAAAGGCTGCCTAGCTTGCTGTAAAGATTCAAAGATTGGCCCTTAAATGTTTTGGGTCGGAGTATGTGCTGTTTGGTGGGGGTAGCTCCCTTGAGTGTCACCCCAAGGTCGGTTACCCCCTACTGTGTCTCGAGAAACCCCACAAATGTGGGGGGTGGGGCTCAAAACGCCGAGTGACCAAATCCTCATATGCATTTTCTCGGATGAGCCAGTTTTGTTCCATCTTACCCAGGAACTGGGTATGTTTTCCTAAAGGGAGTAGACCCTGTCTTCGGAGCTTATATGAATAAGCCCTCATTTTCTAAGGGGAAGCACGTTTTTGGCCAGGAAAAAAGAGAGAGAGAGAGAAATAAGGAGAAGAGGGAAGAAAAAAAGGGACCAGTTGAACTCCTACTTGGCATTCAGGTTCGAAGACCTTTGCCAGGCCTCTCGGGCAGTGTCACCTGCCACCCCTCTGCCAGTTGAATCTGCACGGTTTGGGGAGTTCTCCCAACCACCCTTGAAAAGGGGAGCCCTGGCAGAAGGGCAGGCCGAGATTATGTTCTTTTGGCCCATGAAACTGAAGAATAGAGGTTCTACACTTGCACCTACATTCAAATATAAAAGAGCATTTAAAGAGCGAGTATAAAGCAACATTTTAGCAAAACTCACCAAAATCGATGCCTCTGACCTTTCGCCTCACGTTGGGGCAGCCAAAAATTATATGTTGTGGGATAACCCGGTCCCACACGTGGGTCCTTGGCATCTGTGATAAAAAGAATTTTAACACGTGCCATTTAGGAACAAAAAGTAGGAATTTATTTAGGAAAGTAAGGGAATGGGGGAGAAGCACAGGTGAGCGGGCATCTTCCTGTCCCGATGCGCTTCCCAGGTCCAGAAAAAGAGAGGCGTGGTTAACTCCTTCCTTTATAGGCTTTTAAGAGGGGTGGGCACAGAAGAGGTCTGGACCTCCTCCTTCTTCAGGTATTGGTGGGCGCAAATTGAGTAGGTGGTCCAAATTGAGTCCTTCCTCTTTCTCAGGTTTTAAGATGGGTCTGCCCTTAGCTGTAAATTTCCAGTGTCCTTTGTCCTGGCTCTTAGGTGGGGGGCAGGGCCTAAGGAACTTCCAAACCTTGGCTGTGAATTTCCGGTGTCCTTTGTTAGGCCCAGGCTCCTAGGTGGGGGCGCAGGGCCTAAGGAACTTCCAAAGGTGGAATGGAGGCTGCTGCCCTTCAATTCCAGGTGTTTACATTAAAGTGATATCTGTATTTTTCTTTCCCATTTGTCTCCTTCCTGCCTAATTATTTCTTCTATCCTACATCAGCCCTAATACCATACTCATCTCCACCAATGCCTCCCAGCCACTCCAATGTTTAAAAAAAAAAAAGAAAGAACAACAACAACAACAAAAAATGATCATACTTTACATCAGAATCACCGCCATCAGATTTCAAGAAATCAATGGCTTTTGAAACTCAAAGTCACTTTGAAGGAGCAGGATTGGCACTGGCTTCCTCTTTGGGGATAGGACGGGCTCATGCAGGTGCAGAAGGCCATAGGCGTCGGCGTCACCGTCAGCTGCGTCCCCAGTCCTCCAATCATTTTCGTATTAGCATATCTCTAAGTGCGTATAATTTTCACATCAAAGGGCCTAATTTTTTTTTTTCTTTTTGCAGAAGTGGAGAAGAGAATAATTTACCCGCTGCAGAAGTATCTTGAGCAGCAGTCGCGCTTAGCACGACAGAAAAATTACACAGAAGACAGATGCTCAGAGAAATTCGGCGGCGGGATTTGTGTTATTTAAGTAAGAAGACTCGGAGAAAATCCACTCCCTGAAACCGGAGAGACAATGGGTTTCTGGAGCTAAACGCAGGCTGAGAGAGGGAAAGGCCTTTGGATCCGGCTGCTCACGTCCTAGGTCGCTGCGCAGAGAGAAGACCTGTGGCCGGGTTTCCCTTCTTGAGAGTCTAGAACCAGAGACCTTGAGCCCACTCCTTCCGGTTCAGCCTCCTTTGGGTGTGGCCGCCTGGTCTCCAAACCCAGGAAGGCCCTCTGCAAGAGGGGGCTGGCAGAAGGAGGACACGCAAAGATCCAAACCCGCTGTCTGGGATCCTCAACGCAAGCTCTGCACGTAGCCAGCCAAACTCTGGGCTCTGCCAGCCTTCTAAAGAAGCAGAGGAGCCCGGCGTGGTGGCGCACGCTTCTAATCCCAGCATTTGGGAGGCTGAGACTGGAGGATCCGGGTTC
>PVLC010021226.1:0-28252 GCA_004027655.1 Graphiurus murinus
GCTGTCACTCTGAGTCAGAAGAGACACTATATCTCAGTGACATCCAACCTCATGTTTACCTTGCACCACTTTAATAACCTCTCACTAACTCAAAAAATTAAAATTCCTTCCTCTCTTGATGTTATCCCTGAGTGGCAAACACTATTAGGTTTTGATCCCCCACCTTCCCCTTGAGTTCCTAATGAAGCAGACGCCAACATGACTGTTTTATGTACCTATTTGTCTGCACTAATGGTGTCAGCAGAGACAGGCACACCTCTCCGAAGAGTGTTCGCTTGGGAACTGGTGCAGAACAGCACAGGCAAGGTGCACAATACTTAGAAGCTCTCTCTCATAGGTAGCAACATTTTTCTGCTATGCTTAGAGTACATGTCCCTGTCATCCTCTCACTGACATGTTCATTTTTGGACCACATGTAGCGCTGACCAACTAGGCTTCCCAGCATTCATTCATTCAAAATGTAGCCATTGAAGCTGTGTGTGGCGGCACACACCTGTAATCCCAGTACTTAGGAGGCTGAGGCAGGAAGATGGCAGGTGTGAGGCCAACCATAAGCAACTTAGTAAGACCTTCAGCAACTTAATGAGACCCTGTTCCAAATTGTAAATAAATAAACAAACAAACAAGCCTGAGGGTGTAGCTCAGAAGTAGAATGTTCCTGGGTTCAATCCCCAGTACCAAGCATGTGTGTATGTGTATATAATATTTTATTAAATATACATTTAATATATAAATTACATATATATATGTACACACATGTGTTTGTGTGTGTGTGTGTGTGTGTGTGTGTGTGTGTGTGTAATGCCCAAGTGCCTTTGGGTTCAATACCTAATGCCAAATATATGTGTGTATGTGTTTTATTTATACATAAAATATGTATAAATCTTATTAGTGAACATATCTGTGCTTATCTACTATGTAGCCATGCTATTATTAATACACACACACGTGCACACAAACACACACATATATCTATGGTATAGTCAGGACATCAGTGATGTGACCCCAGGGACATCATTCAGCTCATGCTCTACGAAATGGTTGTTCAGCACCTGGGGACTGAACTGTCAGACCTGGTAGTCCCACAAGTAACAGTTCTATAGATGCAGAAATCACTGGGGTACAGGCCTCTTCCCTGAAGGAGCTTTATTCAAGTAGAGGAGTCAGACTTGTAAGCACATAAATTACCAAGCCATGTGTCCTTGTGGCAGAAGTGAAAATAGAAAAAGAAGCATGTTCAGGGTGGACAGACATTCCAAAGCATGCCAAGTTGTCTCAGCAAAGGCCAGGGAAGATCTCTTGAAAATAGTGATGCCTTATTGGGGTTTTGAAAGATGCACAGGAATCTTTAAGCAGATTAGAATTGGAGCACTGGGGATAGAGATTGTGCAGTTCCAAGGGGAGAAAAAGAGGGTAGGCAACGATATTTAGACATGAAATGGAGTACAATAATCCCCTGATGCACTATTAGAGCATCAACTTTGAAGGATTCTGTAGCAGGAAATGATGCTGGGGAGGGAGGGATGTGCAGGTAAGGAGGGACTTTGAAAGTGGAGCCATGATAAGGTGGGAATTAGGAGTGACGCGTAATCACACTTAGATGGAATGGCAAAGATCCCTTGTATTCATGTGTCCATTTTTAAACTATCTCAGACTGGCTCTTTCATTTTGCTCTGCCATGGCTGAAGACTACCCTGGATATGACCCAGTTCCAGAGAGACCTCCCCCCAAAAGAATTCAACCCCTGTCATCATACCGCTATAGGAGACCTAGTATTGCCTGTCCGGTCTGACAGATGGACATGAGTCCCAGTGGCAGAGCAGCAAATAGAATGGCCATGAGTTTTTTATACTTCATAGCAGGTAGTGCTCCATGGAGCACAGACCTGGGAAATGAGATCCTGGCAGGATTCAGCCTGGCAGGTGGTCAGCATTGAGGAGCTCTTTGGGTACTTACTGTGTTCCAATGTAGTTTTCTTTTACCTCCTTTTCAAAACCTTACCCACCTTTTATTTGCCTTGCCTGTTTGTCATTCTATTCTCCATTAAATAAGTCTCAAGACAGGGACCACATCTGTCATATTGACCAGTATGTCCCCAGCTCTTTGGCACATATTATGCCTATTAGATACTTGGTTAATGTGGCAGGCTGAATAAGATTCCAAGTTCCCCAAAGATCTCTGGAACCCATGAATTTGCTACCCTACATGGTAAAAAGGACTTTTCAGGTGTTATTGAATTAAGGGTCTTGGGATAGGGAAACTATTCCTGACCATTAGGATAAAGCCAACATAATCACCATGATCCTTAAAAGGAGGCAGAGCAATCAGAGCTAGAGGAGGTATGACAGCAGCAGAGACTGGAATGGTATGTATTGACAACAGAGGGAGTGGCCATGGGTAGAAGAACAAGGGTGGCTTCTAGAAGCTCAAAGGACAAGAAATTAAAGTTTCCCCTCAATCTTCCAAAGGGACATGGCTCCATCAATACCTTTGTCTCAGCCATTTCAGACTTCTGATTCATTTCAGACTTCTGATCTCCAGATTCATAAGAAAACAAATTTTTTTAGTTTTAAATCACCAAGTTGAGCTGGGCGTGGTGGTGCACGCTTGTAATCCCAGTAGTTGGGAGGCTGAGACAGAAGGGTCGTAGGTTTGCAGCCAGCCTCATATACTTAGTGAGGCCCTCCACAACTTAGTGAGGCCCTCCACAACTTAGTGAGACCCTGTTTCAAAAATAAAGATTAAAAAAATAAAATAAAATAATAAAAATAAAAATAAATCACTAAGTTGATACTGATTTGTTAGGACAGTGATAAGAAATGAATACGGTTAAAGATTAAGGGTGTGCCTGAGTTTGGTGATGAAGGAAATTAAAAGAACTACCTGTCAGGACCATGTCCCTACTTCAAGAATGTGGTTAGTAATATAGAAAAAAATATCACCACAGTTTTGAGTGTCAACTTATGTTTATTGGTATTCAGAGATGTCAAGTTTGAAGATACCGGCAATGCACACAAAGGCAAAAGGACACACAGCACACACCCTAGACCTGCTAGAATGGCATTAATTGGGGGGCAGGGGAGGATTCACAAAGACAGGAACAGCTGCTGGTGAACATCTTTCCATTCCATTCCAAATAGCTATGTGGGCAGCACATGCTCATCTGCAGGGCCAGATGTTGGTCTCCAGAGATGATATCGCAAGCCATGGGTTTTGCAGTTCTCTGAGTAAGGAAGAACAGTCAGTCTTCTGGTAGAGCCATGGGCCAAGAGAGAGTGGCCAGCTCCACAACTGTGGCAGGAAGGAGCACTAGCCTGTCTCCTGTTATGATTGGGAGTCCCAGGCCTTCTGCTTGACTTCAATTGACTGATCAGGCGCTGAGCTACAACAGGCATCCAAGGAATTTTGCCAACTCCTTTTCTGTGAGGCCAGCCTGCAAAGGACCAGTCTTAGACAAGTTCATATTGACCCTATACACAGGTAGCGCTGAAGGATCACCCAGTAACAATGTGTGACTCCAGATGTATCAGGAGACAACATGCCAGAATCTCCCAAGGAGCTTGCAAAATATGCAGGCTCCACAGCCATAACCAAGTTCCTGCTAAATCAGAATTTCTGGAGATGGTGTCTGGGGAATATGCATTTTCAACCCCCTCCCCTCTAAAACTTGTGTATTAAAACTTCACAGCAACCTGTCCTATTCAAAATTACAATAGTATAGATGGAGAAACAAAGGCATTTTCACGAGATCACATAGAAAATCAGTGACAGAAAACCTGGTCCCTGGTCTTGTGAACCTAACAGTTGAATTCAGGAAGGCCAGCCAGATCTACAAGGAAGAAACAATGCCTGCAAACTTAGAGTGCTTAACCATTCCTCAAGAATACTGACATCCCTTATTATAATCATCACAACAGCCTTAAAAGATAGGGCTTCTTATTTTGCCCATGATTTTTCCTGATGAAGGAACAGAGATTCAATGAGATGAAGTAATGACAGGTGGGTTGATTCAAAATCCAATCTTCTTTTATTTATAAAGAAAATCTAAGAGGATGCATTCAGTCAAATGCAAACCGTCATGGTAGGAGGAATTGCAAGCCTTAAGTTGGAGATTCTGGGTAGTACAGAGGTGGCCACAGCTTTTTAGTGAAGGAGGGCTTAGAGACAACACCTTAGTCAAGGAGCATCTTTGAACTGGGCCTTGAAAGAAGTTTTAAGTTGGCGAAAAGAAGTAATAGATTTCAGGGTCTTTGCTATAATGAATCCTTAAAAGAGTGACACTCGGGTATTGAAAACATGATTGTAATGTTTCTGGGGGGAAAATTAACGGTCTAATCCTGCAGAGGATGGATATTGGTGATTCTGACTTATGTGCACACTGCAGAGTTGCCCTAATCAGCTTTTCCTCTTAGTGCAGCTCAGGGTGAAGGCAGAGGGCTGAAAATAGTCCACTCCACAATCTTTTGATTGCAAAGTGTTTCAAGAGGGAAGACGTGGGTGACAGACTAATAAAACCCAGGAAACGCTGGCGTTTGTGTTTTCCCACAAAGCCTATTCCACCCCAAACTTCCCAACAGCCAAGGCAATCGCTTCCCTGGGGTTCTGGCTCAACCACTCTGTATAATCTGTTCCCTCCCGGCAGGTTTGTTGAGAACCTACTAGGCGCTTGCCATGGTAGATGGTACTTACTAATGTTGTCTTGCTTAATTCTCACTAAACCTTGAATACAAGCTAAGTATGAAAAGTAACAGATCACTCAAATTTTTGGGATACCTACTATACGCTTTTCCACAGACTGAAGTGATTTCACCCTTATGAAAAAGCCCATTTATTAAGAAGATGTGGTCAATCTCTAGCTCATGCCTATGTTTTTGTTTTTGTTTTTTTAATCTATGGTCAATCATATAGCTTACAGGTGATAGTTATGGATTTAAACAAGATCCATCTGATTAAAAAGTGATTTTTTTCCTATTATACGATACCTTTGTTAGGATTCTTAATTTTGGAGGAATGAGAAGGAAGGCTCATAGGCAATAATGAAACTCACAGTGTGATGATTACAAAAGAAGGTGACAGGTGCTATAACAAAAGTACCTACAAAGAGTCATGGAAGCTCAGAGGAAAAGGAAATATTCTGCTGCAGACCACAGGATCTTTGTACATGCAGTTTCCTACAAACACAAATTGCCTCTCAAACAGCGCTTTGCTAACCTTACCCTCTATGTTGACCATTTGCTTTTTCTCCATTACTAAGCACTGTTTACTTTTTCTTAAAGCACTGTTTGCAGTTTGTAACTGGTAATTAATTTGCTTATTGTCTTTCTGCTGCAATCGCATGAGCTCTCCATGGGGATGGGAGTGTGTCTGTCCTGGTGGCTACTGTAGTCCAACAACTGGCACCAATAGATGTGTGATCATTGACTGTTGAAGGAATAACATTGATGACTTTGTCTTCCAAATAGTACTGGGACATCAGCATTAGCATCCTTCTTTCAAAGTGTGAAAAAAAAAAACAGAAGCCACCAAAACCAAACAATAGGATAATGGAGAAGCAGGGGCGGTCAACCCCAGTGGTTCTGGATTTAACCCCAGTGCACATCTCACGAAATCAAACTGAACCGCCTTGAATCTACAGAGGACTAATAGGAACTCCAGAGAAGGGAAAAGGCAAGAAGATTTCTTAAAAGTATAAAAAGAGGGAGTGAGACTTCTCTCAAAGATCCCCTTTGGTGATTTCTCATCTATAGATGAGCCATAAAACAGGGATTCGTGAATCACTACCATAACAACAATTAACATTTATAATGTGTTTAAAGCTTTCCTCGTATAATGGAACAGAAAATTTTATGCACCAAGATTCTGGAGAAGTAACAACACTATTCGTTCAGAATAAATCTTGGAATTCAGGGCCTGCACCAGAAACAAAAGTTACCTCCTACACTGCTGTGCACCAGACAGAGAAGGGCAGGGAAGGGGAGAGAAAGGAGAGGAGCCAAGCAGGTGGTAGAAGCCCATGTGAGCCTGCCCTTGCCTTGACTTCCATGTTTTCAGTGAAACTTATGACTTACAGCATGGAGAGAGAGAGAGAGAGAGAGAGAGAGAGAGAGAGAGAGAGAGAGAGAGAGAGAGTAAAAGCAAGCTTGGCATAGAACCAGGAGTCCAGGAATCATAGGAAGTGAGAGGAAAGCAGAGAGTATTATTCTCAGTTGGCAGGCGGGGAAACTGAGGCATTGAGTGGTTATCTAACTCACTCTATAGTCATTATCAAGCCAAGACTGGGTCTTAGATCAGACAAAATATTAACAAAAGTAATGAGAGCCCACTTTTTGTTCTCTTCCCCATCATATCGACTCTCATAATTCTGCCCTTCCTCTCATTCCCACGTTCCCAAGGCACATGACTTTTAAAAATGTTTTCTTTGTGACTTTTTATTTGTTATGGCCCCCATTGCATCCTACCTCCCATCACAAATGTTTATTTATGCACACTCTGTTTCATAATAAACCACATTCTTTTTTACAGATGAGAGCTATGTTTGAGTCATCTATATACACCTACAGGAAAAAAAAGGAAAAGTTAAATAAGTGCGAATTGAATTAATGAAGGAAACAGCTTAAATAATGTTAGGTTCATGCATGAGGTTATTAATACAAATTTCAATATTATGCATGAGGAGGGGGAGGGAGTGGGATGGGATGGGGAGATGCAGAGAGAAACACACCAAGTGCTGTGTGCACCTCTATAACTCTGGATCTCATTGTGACGTAGAATGCACCGATAAAAAATAAAATAAAACATAGTCATTCTTCATTGATGCAGTCATAATTATGGAATGAAAGGCTTTGTTATAAGATAAAAGAAGCAAGGGTGTAAGCAGTCATTCTTCATGGGGAGGGCTAGGGAAGACCCCACTATACTTCGGAATTCAGCTCTGTTTTCTTTTGCTCTCGGTCGTCCCTGACGGAAAAGCCAAAAGGATGAGTGTAACGAGCATATTCTTTAAGGCTTTGAAAATGAAACACAACAGGAATGGAAAAAAACACAGCGAGACAAAAGCAAATATTAGTTAGGAATTTGACAACAAAAAATTTAAATTAAGAAATTAAATGGAAGAAAAGAAATTAAGTGGCGTAGGAGTTCCTACCCATAGATTCCAGAGCTCTAAAAAACGACATCTCTCGCTCTTGCGCCTCTGCAAACAATCTCGCGTGTAAATGTATTTTGGGCACAAATGGCTCTGTCCTAAGATTCTTGATTATAATTACAATAATGGGTTTCTGAAAGCTTCCAAGTGGCTCTGGGAATGATAATAAGGGTTGAGGAAAAAAACGTGTTGTTTATGTGGTGAGTGTTTGTGGCATATTCAATGAGGGTGGGAAGAAATGCTTGCTCTATACTTTCCCCAAACTTCAAAATATACAATTACACCTACGCAGCCCATCCCGCCTCTCCCTCCCCCAGCACACACTCACCATCGATGCCATTACCCTGCAAGCCCAGGGGCAGTGGCGGAGTTGGGGAGTGGGCCTCCTTTGCTGCTTTCCCTCGGGGGATTCTTAGTGACCTCTAACAACCCCTGGTTATTTCATCAGAAAAGGACCACTCTGAGCCACAAGTGTAAGCGAGGCTGGTCCTTTCCACACACCTCCCCCCACAGCCAGCTCATCTTTGGAATTTTCTCCAAGCTCCCGAGCCATTTTTCCGGCCACAAGATGGAAATGATGTCCAGTTTCTCTTCTGAAATCCCGCAACCCTGAAATGGATCCTTTAAATGATAGCCAGACTTCCCTCTTTTGCTTTGTAAGCAGCTCCCTGAAAACATGGAACCTGTCTGATGCATGGTTTTGTTTTGGCTTTAGTTGTAGTAAAATGTGTATAATACAAAGTTTGATATTTTAGCCATTTTAAAGTTTAGCTGTCAGTGCCCTTAAGTACATCCAAGGTGCTGTGCAACCGTCACCACTACCCACTTCCAGAACTTTCACATCATATGAGAGTAAACCTGTCTCCATTAAGTAGTAGTTCTACATTCCCTCTTCTCCTCTTCCCCCAGCTCCCACAGATTGCGTGCTCGCACGTGCGTGTGTGTGTGTGTGTGTGTGTGTGTGACTGAACCTGAGGGCATACTATCTCTGAGATACATACTCAGTCCTATTTTTTTTTAAACAGGGTCTCACTAAGTTTCTGAGGGCCTCGCTAAGTTGCTGAGGCTGAAGTTCTCCCTAGGTGGTGATCCTCCTGCCTCAGTGTTCCAAGTCCTAGTATAACAGGCATAGGCCACCATGTCCAGCTAGCAGATTGCTTTTTTAGCCAGGACAGTGTCTACTTCTGTCTTGGCAAATAGTAAGTCTTGATTATTATTTGTTAAATCCAATAATTGCCCATTTGATTGAGTAGTGCTCTCTGGTTATTATACTCTAGAAAGATTATAAAATAATTTAAAAAATAATAGTGGAGGACCATAATAATAATAATAACTGTCATCTTTTAAGTGCTTAATGTGTATCAGCACAATGATACTGACAAATGCATCATCCCATCCAATCCTCCCAATAATTCTGAGGGAGGCATTAGGACGCCCATCTGACAGGTGCAAAGACTGAGGCGCACAGATCTGAAGAACTGGAACCCGCGTGTAAAATGTAAAGCAATATTAAGATTGATTTTTATTAATAAAATGACCTGGTAGGTGTTTAGGCAGGTCTTCTTTAGCTTTCCTTTTCTGTTATTTCCAGATTCAGTGTGACTCCCCAGAACACCTAGATTCCTATATGCCAATCATGTGACCTTTTGCCTTAGAAACTTGGCTTGGCAAGTGGTTCGTGGTCTTAGGAAAAGTCCCCACTGACTTTGCAAAAATGTGCACCTATTCAGCTCTCTCTGCATTTACACATATTTCTCACTCAGTTGCCTAATATGACCGACATCCTTCTCCTAAGGATGGATGAAGGCAGAGCCAAGAAGGAAGAGGAGGCCAGGCTCAGACGGACGGAGACTGAAGTGTCAGCTTTATTACTGGAAAAACTGAGTTGGGAAAATAAGCCTTCCACTATTTCTCTCTCAGTCCATACCCAGGAGAAGCACAGGGGAGGAACTGGATTTTCAAGAGGTGGCATTGACCCAACAGGACAGTGCATAGAAACCCCATGCTGACCCAGGAACAAGTCCAAGAAAGCCTTGCTTGCTCCATAGCCGAGTGGATGGCCATGAGCAGCAGCCTTGGGACTCTGCACCTCCTGCTATACTTCATTTGAGATTCCTACCTATTTGGGTGAGTGAGTGTGTCTGCCCCAATTCTTCAGATAAGAAACCTGAGATTCACAGAGATCAAGGGACTTGGCCAAGATCACCAAGCTGGAAAGAGACTCTGGATCCCATGTGCCCTTTGGTCCACTGCATTGGTTCAGCCCCGGTGAGCCATGGACCTTAGTGAGACTTGTTTTTTGTTTTTTGTTTTTTTTTTTTTAATGAAAACTCCATGTTCTCCCCCTGACTCTGCATTTATTCTAAGGTACTCTTGGATGCTGTCCCTCTGAGAACCCCTTTCTGACTGTAGGAACCTCTATAAGCAAACCCTCTAGAGGCAGGGGGCGCTGTGTGCCAACACCCGCATCCACTCAGGCAATGTCTTCTTCCACCGTCTGTCATCTGCACCCCGCTTCCTGCAGGCACTGCATTTTTATGCCGCAACCTGGTCTCTCATTCACACCATTTCTGTCCATTAACGGCACCATGCTGCAAATACGCATTAGCAGGCTTTACATTCTGAAATCAGCTCCGACTCGATACCATTATATGATTAAAGAGCAACCATTTATTACTCATAACCAAGCCATACTTTCTCACATATGCTTTATGTTAAATGATATAGAGGAATAAATGCACATCAGTAGATTATAACACCACTTACTGAGCGCTTAATAGATCTGCGCACCATGCTAAGCACTTCCCGTTCAATATCTCATTTAATCTTTTCTGCCAGCATCGTCACCCTTGGATGACTGTAGGTTTCCTGATGGCAAGATCAAAAGCTGGCTCTGCACAGATCCTGGGACCTAGGAAGCACCCAGAATTTCTTCCAGAGCAGCTGACATTCAGTAAGCACCTACTATGTTCCAGTGACTTTGGGCCAACTTATTGGCAGCCCGCAGGTCTTAAGATGAGGATTGCTATCTTGGCTTCCCTGAAAAGAAAACCAGACTCTGAGGCACTTAACAATTTTCCCAAATTTCCCCAGCTAATAAATAAAAAAGCCAACTACAAACCCCATTCCCCATCTGTAAAAGCAGAGCTCTTTCCACTATACCATGAATGAATGAAATAAAAAGAGCGCAAAGCTCAGTTTGCAACCTCAAAGTGCTTCCCTTTAGTTAATAAATCAGACTAACACTCCAAGAGAGAATAATTGAGTCCGTGGTAATAAGCAGAAAACACTGCTACCAGGGGTCACAGGAAGGCAAGCTTGCCTGGAGTGGGTGGAAAAGATTTCGTGAAGAAAATAGAGCATTGACTCTGGTCTCCGGGACCTAATGGGATTTGAATGGTGAACCAGACAAGGGAGAGACTGCATGAGCAAAGATGCAGAGGCAGGAAGTGACACACAGCACGGGCAAAAGTGGCGGAGAGCAGCCTCACCAGAGGAGAGGACCATGGAGGTCAGGGACAGGGCTACAGGGAGCCATGACCACCAGTGTACAGAGAAGTGATGCTGTCGAGTCCTGATGCTGCAGAAAGTCATGATGAGGTGCATTTTCTAAATGATGGATGTATAGAGAGAATGCAGAAGGATTTGGGGGAACCTCGGTACTTGCAGCGGACTTGATACACACTGGGCACTTAATAAGTGTGTCATTGAGTGAATGCATGAACAAATAGACAAATAAATGAATAAAAAGAAAGAGGTGTTAGAGGTTGGAAGCGTGAGAACTGAGCCAAGTGACATTAGGAAAGATATGGCGGGATTTAGAAGGATGGATGAAGTAGGTGCCATGCTTTGAGCGTGTGTGCCAAGATTCGAATGCTAGCAGCTCCATTCCCAATGTGAAGATTTTTGTAGGCGATGGAACGTTTAAGAGGCGGGGTCTATTGGGAGATAACTAAGTCACTGGGGCACCACCCACAGAAGAGATTAATGCTGTTCCTACAGAACCCCAATGAGTTCTTATGAGAGCAGCCTGGCCCCTAAATCTCCCTGGTTTCCTGACTCACAATGTGACTACTCTCTCCTCCTGTGCACTTCTACCATGATGCCATCTTCCATCTGTGATATGCCTGGAAGATGTTTCCAGCATACTGGCGCCATGCTCTTTAAACCCTCCAGCCAGAATCACAAGCCAAATAAACCTATTTTCTTTATAATGTATCCAGCATCAGGAGTTTTGTTATAATAACAGCAAATGGACCACTACAGTGAATCATGAAAAAAGACGATGCGAAATTGACCTTTATTTCTCTGGAACATTCTTGTTTTTATCCACAGCCCAGGGATAAACTGAGCAAGTTTCAGGTTTTCCTGGCAAGCAATAAAAAGCAAGACAAGAGGCACAAAGGATGCCTTTCTCAAACCAACATATTAAGTAACAAAAAGGCTGCACACCAACAACACATGTTGGTGTTACTTTCTTGCCAGAGATAGAAATCACACAGGATGTCTAGATGTGTATTTCAGAAGGGTGTTATGGAACAATGACCCCATCAAAAGACTCTAAAATAAGATGTGAGAGATACAAGGCTCTTAACCATGTGAGCATCAGTTCTTTATTTGTGGACTCATTTGCATTAAGACTCACGCTTAACATGACCTTATATAGAGCAGAGCTGAAGCTTCCTCTCCCCTACATTTGGCTTCTTCAAAGTGCCAAAACTTGATAACTCAGCAACTTTCACATATACAGAATCTGATGCTGGTTTTCCTACTGAATGTAGATCTGTTTTTGCCCTACGGACCTCTAATTCACAAACAAAATAAAAATTTAAAGTAGCAAACACACAAAAAACCCTCCAAATTGCAGATCTGTTCAGACTAACCAGTTCTTGTCCTAACATAGAGACCTAGTTATTCTTAGCTCCCACCTCCCATCTTCAGAAAGAGAGACTGCCTGTGAGCCCTAGTCTGATATTGAGAGGCGGTCATCTGTTAATTAAGTACTGTAATGTTTCCCACCTGTATTTATCCATCTGACATGCTACCTTTGTTTCTTCTCTCCATCCATCCATCCATCCATCCATCCATCCATTTTTCTATCCATCCTTGCATCTTTCCCATATATAAAGCATCTTTCCCATATATAAAGTATCTTCCAGACACCCTCCACTGCACTAGGACTAGCAATGTGGCAGTTAGCAACACAGACAAGGGTAAGTGGCTTCCCTGTGTAAGACTTAGATAATTCCTATTCCGCCTCCAATGACTTTCATTCCTGGTAGCCTTACTCTAATTGACTTCATTCAAGACTAGAATGGGGAATTGGAAAGAAAATCAGCCACCTAGTAACTATAACTTGAAGGAAGTTGCTAATCCCCTCTAAATCTCAGTTTCCTCCTTTTCGAATAGAGATAAACACAAAATACATTTCAGAGTTACCAGGAGAAAAGAAATGAATGCCCGGTACAGGATAGGTTCTCAATATTTGGTTACTATCTGTATCAAAAACATCAACTGTAAAATAAGAATTTGGAGGCTTCATCTTCTTAAAATCTCTGCATTTACAAAATTTCAACAGCTGCTCATATTTCAAATTATAGGTTGAGTAGCCTTACCCAAAATGCATGGTACCAGAAGTGTTTTGGGATTTCCTTTTTTTTTTTTTTTCAGATTTTGGGATATTTGCATATACATAATGAAATATTTTGGGGATGAGACCAAGTCTAAATATGAAATTCATCTATGCTTGACATTCACCTTATACAGTAGTCTGAAGGTAACTTTATACTGTACTCTTAGTCTACCTGCATTTTTACTGCAACCTATTATCTGAGGTCAGGTGTGGGATTTTCCACTCATAGTGTTGTATCAGGGCATAGATTGTTTCAGATTTTGGAGTATTTCTGCTTTGAATTAGGGATGCTCAACCTTGTATAAACAACCCACTTCCTCACAGTAGCCCTGAGGCCTCACAAGACCTGACTCCATCTTTCTTTCCAGGGTCGGGTCCCTTCACACATCCCCTTGCTCCTGCTGTCCTGCCATATCTGCTGTTTTTTCTTTCCATCTTATCCCCTGTAGGGTCATCAGTGCTTCTCAACAAATACCTGTTTTTCTTTTCGTTCACAGCAACAGGCAAAGTTCTTGAAGAAGGAAGTCTCATCCGAATGGGAATGATTTGAAACAGAGTTATGCTAAGTAAAAATAGACATCGCGTACAAATAAGAAATCTTCATTATTGTTGCAAACTAAATGTTTTTGTCTCTCCTCCAAAAAGTGTCATATTCTGAAACCCTGACCTGAAATGTCATGGTATTAGGAGGTGGGACATTTAAGAGGAAATGAAGTCATGAGTATGGTGTCCATTTTCTTCCCAACCTCCCAACTCTAGTCTTTTGATGAGGTCAGTTGGCATAAGGCTACCAGGGCTGAAAGTTATTGGAAGAGGAAGAGGAATTAGCTAATGGGGAATGAAAGAAGTCTCACAGAGGGCAGCCAGGTACCTTCGCCTGTGTTGGTAACTGCCACATCAGTAGTCCTAGTGCAATGGTAGGTGTCTGGAAGACAGTTTATGTATGGGAAGGACTCAAGGAAAAAACTCCCCAAAGAAACATGATGAAAGTTCAGTGTGAAGAGCAAAAGGGCTGAAATCCCAGGTAGGCACAGACACAACTTTACTTCCTCTGTTTTCACCTGGGTCTCCAGCCTATTGGAACAGTGCTGCCCCACATATGGGGCAGGACTTCCCCCTCAAGCTGCCGTTACACCTGTCAATCCTCTCATCAACACACCCAAAGTCACACAACCTAAGTGTTTCTTAATGCAGTTAAGTTGACAATCCAGGTTAACCATCACAGTGTTGTAACAGCTTCCTGAACTAAGACAATTATGTGGAGGGCTCTTTGTTATTACAGAAAAGCTAATGTCATCTGACCATACACTAAACCATCCTCCCTCTGATGATAGGGACAGAGACATTTCTTAAACTGGCCCCTCTGCCTGGAAGTCTCTAGCCTCTCCATTTACATAACTCCTTCAGATCTCAAATCTCAAGCATTTCTTCAGGGAAGTGGTCTCTAACTATGTTATTCATCCCTATCAGAGGCTCTCATCCTATCAAGTATCTCTTCTTCATAGCTCTTCACAAAGTGGCAATTTTGCCTTTATTTATTTGATGATTTTATTAATTTCCATCTCTCCCATCAAACTGTCAGTTGTACAGGAGCACAGCCCAATCTATCATGGTTTGTTGGCTTTCCCTTAGTACATGCTATGGTCCAGCACATTGTGAAATCTAAATAGACATTTGTTGAAGGAAAGAAATAAAGAAGGAAGGGAGGCATGGAACGAAGGAGAAGGAAGGAGGGAAGGAAGGAGGGAAGGAAGGAAGGAAGGAAGGAAGGAAGGAAGGAAGGAAGGAAGGAAGGAAGGAAGAAAGAAAGGATGAATTGGGTGGAAAATGGCAAATGTCTGGGACAAATGTTCTTTTTCCTCAATTTCTGAGTCTTCCCCAATCTTGTTACAGTTAAGTTGATTACAACTTGAGTTATGGATGCAGAAGGAATCAGGATACTTTGCCACCTTTATGTCATTTGCCTTTGAAAATATTCAGAAAAATTGATGGCATCCATGCTGTGTTCAGATCCTGTGACCTACCTCTGGGCAGTCAGTCCCCACAGGTACCTCAATTCAGTCCGGTTACATTGTGCCTGGGAGACACCATAACAGAACATAAGCAGTCACATCTTCCCTATCAAAGTTTCCCAAGGTCCTGGATGACTCAGTACCCCAATCAGGGTTAGTGGCAAGACCTCTGCTCCCCCAGATGTTGCATCCTGTGCATTGATGTCACTGTCCCTCTTTATTAACACAATTGCCTTCACCTCTCCATAAATCAGATTTCTGGAACACAGTGCATTTCAGAAGCCCAGGGACACCTCTGAGGCCTTGCAGTTCAATGAAGCTCATTATGGAAATCAGCTAAATGCTGAGGAGCAAGATAAGTGCTAACTGTTTACCAAGTCCTTCCACAAGAGACACACAGACGGTGCTAATGGGAGCTTATTGGCCGCCTTCCTCAGTCACTCAACCCTCTTTATCTGCTGCTGTGACTAATCTGCAGGGAAAGAGGTGCATGCATGCATGAAAGATTTCTCCAAGGGGCTCAGAGTGATTGGTGAAGAGGGATAGGAACAGGCAGAGGGGGTCCAAGGCGTGGGCCTCAGTGCCTACCAGGTTCTGCTCACCAGCATGACCACCCCGAGAAGATGTCCTTTTCTGCCTTCCAGGATAGTAGATTCTTTGACCAGCTCACTTTCTAAAAACCAATAAAATCAACAATGACTCTCAAACTGACAGTCCCCTAGGAGGAAAGCACTTTACAGAGCATCTTAAGTTTCATTAAATTGTTTGAGCCTCCCAATATTTTAACCAGGTAGTTAGATACCCCCATTTTTCAGCTGTGGAAATAGACTCAGGGAATAAAGAAGCCTGCTCAGATTATTATTTAGCAAGTATTGTTTGTTTCTTTCCATATACAACACACTTTCCACTACACTAAAGCTCCTTAAGTGGGAATTGTGGAAGTTATTAGAATGCCATTAATGGGATCCAGTAGATGTTGTATATATTCATGTAGGAGCATTTCTTCATATGAGATGCAGTAACCCCAAATCAACATTTTTTAAAACTCTCAGGTGGATGGAGATCTCTAAGAAGTAAACAAAAATGCCAGTGGTACTGGACTCTTTAGGGGGATAGGACATTTACCTAATGATCCAGGGAACTTTTAGGCTGGAATTTTTTTTGTCCATTCACCCCCTTTTTCCCCAAGGAAGAAGGGCATAAATTGAGTGTGATTTCATCTCCAAGCTCCATGTCTTCCCATTCCCAGCCAACACCTTTCAGTGATGGCATGTACAAAGCCTACCAAGATTTGGGGTTACTGCATTAAATTTTACTCTTAAGGTGAACTTCTAACTTTCCTCTTTCTAGCTGGAGCCCAGAGAAACCTGCATCTTTGGAAGGGTCCTGCCCTGTCCAGACTCTAAGTTCACTGCACTCACAGCATGTCCTTTGGAAGACCTTAGAGAGGGAGATGCTAGTGCCTTCACTTTAGATCATAATACATGGGTTAAATAGCATACACCTTATGGTACAACAGTCCCAGATTTGAATTCTGGCCCTCTTGCAAATCCTAGAAGAAAGTCATTTAACTTATTTGAGCCTCTGTTTTTTTTATCTGTAAAAAAGAGATAATACTGATATCCTTAGCTGTGCCAATCGGATAGTATGATTTTCAGACTATGAAAATAATCCAGGCATGTATCTAAATGCCCCTACTGCTTTACTTATATTTAGATGAGAGCTGGGCATGGTGAGACATGCCCATAATCCCAGTACTTGGCAGGTTGAGACAGGAGGATCAAAGGTGCAAGGTCAGCCTCAGCAACTTAGCGAGACCCTGTCTCAAAATAAAAAAATAAAAAGGGCTGGAGGTGTAGCTTGAAGGTAGATTGTCCCTGGGCTCAGTCCCCAGTACCAAAAAAAGAAAATTTTGAATGAGAAATCAAGCAATGAGAACAAGTCAGGGCATTTGACGAAAGGACTCAATGCCTCGTGTGTGGCACTGAGCTCTGGCTTTGAGACACATGGCCCTGGCCTTGAAATCTTGGTGCTCCCACATGCTTGCTATGCTACCTTAGACAACCTGTCTGAGCTTTACCATAGGTGATAATAAATGAAAATAATAACACCTGCCATATGTAGTTGTTGTAGGGATAAAGCATATTTAAAGCACATGTGCCTGGCCTACAGTTATTGTGCCAGTGTTCAATAAATATCAAGATAAATGTAATAATGAGTAAAGGAGAAGAAACTGGGAGAAAGAGAATAACATGCCCAAGAACACACAGCATGTTGATGACAGGGCTGAAACTTACAGGCAGGTCTTCAGGCTGACTCCAATGGACTTAACCAGACTGAGCTACTTCCCTCTGGATCTCATAAGGGAGAACCAAGGACTGGAAGTGGCTGAGCAGCAAGAAAGCCTTAGCCCAACTCCTAAATGTGGTAGTATCATGTAATACCAAATATCTGAGCTCAAGACCTGGCTTTCTTGCCCCTTCTCACATTGGATGGACCACCCAGCCAGGCCAAGACGGGCTTCCCAACTTACAGTAGGGTTGGCTTCCAGTCACAGTACTGTGGGAAGCCTACTGTGTGGCCCTGTCTGTGTATGCCCATGTGGGCTGTGCATCTGGCCTGAGGCTGGTTATAAACGGCCTCTTACCGGGGCCTTTACAGCAGACTCCTGCATTTCCCAGAATAATCTCGCTCATTATGATGCCGGCAGACTTTTCAAGCCAGCTCATTTTTCTTCCCTTTGTCTCAAATTCCAATACCCTGCCCTTTTCACAAGATTTCCGAGAGAACAGCTCACAGCGCCCATGTTTTCGTGTGTGCATGGGGGTGGGGGGGAAGTGTCCCCAGAGGGTGAGCAGTATCTCAGCCTTAGTTTAAAAAAAGAAGAAGGAGGAGAAAAAAAAAGATGAAGGTAAGAGCCTTGTCTGCTAAATCTCCCCATTTTGGAATCAAACGTTGTTTGAAATTCAGGACAAATTCTCAGCTCTCTTGCTGACAAATTCCAAGCAGCACAGAGGAGAGGTGAGAGGGAGCTGAAAGTGGCGAGGTGGGAGGTGTCTGAGCGTCCTTCACTGAAGGGCTGTCGAGTGCACACCTACTGTGTACCAGCATCTCCTATGGGTTTTGTGGATGACATGGCAAACCGACAGATACTATCCCTCCCCTGTAACTTAGAGTGAAGGAGAGAGACGTGATCACATAACCACCCAATTCATAAATATATCCAGGTACCTAATTCAGAGGGAAGGCACAGCACATGAGACTACAAAAGCAGGTACTAAGGACCTGACCCAGTGAGGGGTCAGAAAGACTTTTGAGGAAGATGACATTAACTCTGGGAAAGAAAGATGGATTATCCATAGGGGTCAAAGGGGTGGGAACAGGAAAAATGCCTTCTAAGAAGAACAACCTAAGGAAAATCCCTAGGGCTAGAGGCATCCGTAATATGTAAAGAGATATAAGGACACAAGTATTCTTGCTTCCCAAGACAGCAAGGATTGATGGGATGGGATAGAGGGTGGGTAGGGTGGGGTGGGCCTGGTAATGCAGGCAGAGGGAGATCGTGCAGGATCTCGTAGCCACAACAAGCCTATTGGTCATTGCCTTGAAACAAGAAGAAACCAGAGGGATGACATATAAGGTTTGTGGTTGGCAAAAGGTACTCTGGTTGCTGAGTAGAGATTTGAGTGCATCAAAGAAGGAAAAGAAAGAGGGAACCCGACAAGATAAGAGGGCAATGCAGGCTCCATTGGAGGTGAGGGAGACAATAGGAAGAAGAGATGGTTCTAAGGAATGTCCTTGATGATGTCTTCAATGGGATTTTAAAAATGGGTACTATTTCTCCTCCTTCACGAATCCACATACATTGCTAGTCCCCGGCCTCTCTGACACTAGGCTCCACCACAAGACTTTCTTTGGCCAATAGGATAATAGAAAACATCATGCACATACTTGGACGTTTGCACACTGGGGCTTGCTCTTTCTGCTGCTTTTGATACAGTGTTCTCCATATGTGAAGAAGCTCAGGTCAGCTTGCTAGAGGATGAAGCACATGCCCCAGTCACCCTGGCGTCTCAGCCAACATCCTACAAATTGCCAGTCATGAATGATGATATATTGATCATTCAGTTGCCAGCTGATTGGAGATGCAAGAGTGAGCCTAGCAGAGATCCTAGACTGAGACTGCTCAGTTAAATCACAGAACACATGAGTATCATTTTAAGCTGAACACATGAGTATCATTTTAAGTCATTAAATTTTGGAGAGTGGTTCCATTATATATGCCCATTTATGTCTATTTTCTCTCGATGGATACACTTGGTGTAGGGCAGGATCGTATCTGTTTTGTTGACTACCACTTTATCCTCAAAGCCTGGGGCAGTAACAGGCAATTAGTAGATGTTCAATGAATATATGTTGCATATGTGAATAAATGATTGAATGAATGGCCATTATCTATTTGGTTTTCCCTAATAAAGACTTTCTGCACCAGCCCCAAGACATTTCTTCCTTCCCTACTAGTAGTCCAGAGGTGACAATTCTGGTAGAAACTAAATTTATATTCAACCATTATAGATGGCTTTTGTGTGCTGACTTGGCAGAGCATTAAACATTGGGAAAAATGGTGCCCACTATCTGAAAGACAAGATAGACACAGAGAATACCAAAGCTACTTTGCTCATCATGCATTTACTATTTTTCTAGGCATTTTTCATAGAGTATTTCCTTTGATTCTTATAACAAGCATAGGAAGAAAGTACAATTAGCTTCCCCCTTGGATGGATGAGAAAACTGAGGCTCAGAGAAGCTAAGTGCCTTTCTCAAAGAAACAGAACCAGATTCAAGCCAAGCCTGACCTCTGCTCTAACTAGGATATGGGCACCACAGAGTTGTACAAAGGCAGTGTCTCCATCAGCATTCTTACAGCCATCATCTAAAGACCTGCCCACTGACCACATAACTTAGAGGAAGGAAGATTTATTTGCCCATGGTTTAGTCCATGTGAGACCAGGGACCGCGGATTAAAGGCGTGGTGGCATGAGAGTGGAGGCAGGGAGAGCACCCAGTCTGTGCTTTTTACATCATGGAGGCTGAAAGCAAGAGAAAGACCAAGGGGAGGAGGAACCATATATAATCTCCAAGGCCTCAGCTTCCTTGTCTCTAAGTTGAGAATCCTATTTCATCAGGTCATTGTAAAAGCTGAAAGAGACAATGCTTGTAAAATATTTAACTCCCAGGACCAGCCACCTTCAATGCACCTGATAGATGTCAGCTATTACTAGACACCCCATTCTGCAGATAGCAAAGTCAAGGCTCAGCTCAGTGATAAAGCGTGCTCCAGGAAACACACTAACAAGTGTGCGAGGCTGGGACCTAACCTGAGAAATTTCCAATTCCCTCCCCTGGGCTGCTGCTTACTGATCCAGGTACCTCTGAGATGCCTTTCACCAGCTAAGAATATTATTGCTTCTGATCAAAGTCATTGTAAAACTCTAGAATAAAGAATTGCTTTTCCGGAGAAACTTTTAAGTCCCCAGAGAGATTGGAATAAATATATGTTCCTGATATACAAGCATACCACATTTCCAAGTTGGTTTTATGAGGGGAAGCTCTAAACTTCTATGGTTTGAAGGTGGTAAATGGTAATGACAAGGTATTAAACTTTGTGGGGGAGTGACTGCCTCAAATCCTCTCTGGAATGAGGCAAGGTGTAAATAAATGAATATCTGAGGAAGGCTTGTAGGGAGGGAGAGATCTGGCTGGAGGACAAGCAATGGTTCTGTCACCAACTCACTATGTAACTAGAGCAAGACCCTTGTCCCTCTCTGCATCCACGTTTCCCCATTATTCTAAAGAGTTATAATTTATGATCCAAATGGGGACATTTTGGAAAGATAAAGGGGACACTATTAATAATGATACCAGGACCACAGATGTGGAATTTGTCCTGGGAACCTTGAGACATGGCCACCCTACCTGCCAGCAGTATGCCCAAATTGCACCATCATCTGTAAGGGTCCTTCTGACTGTGAAATTTAATGACAAAATTGGTCACTGAGACCTGATCCTGCTTAGATACTGGAGATGGCCAGAAGTGCTAGGATTCCCTGGGGAAACACATGCAATGAAATGCAGTGGGCCAAGAAGGAAGCTGGACCACATCTGTTGGTTGGGAAAGAGAACTATGACAGATGAACAGACTCAAGAGAGGAAGCAACATTACACACTAGCTCCCAACATCTCTGTGATATTTCATGAGCTGACTATGGGGCCCACCTGCCTTTTGTCCCATCTCTAGGTAAAAAGAACAGAATAGAAGCTGAACCTTGCACTAAAACAGGAAATTACTGCCTCCTTCTCTCACCATCCTAGGTCTGAAGCATCCCCTGCAGCTAACCTCCAAACTTTTCTTGGCCCACTAGTCTACCAAACACAACTTGGATCCTAATCCTGAGCTACCCAGCCTGACAGGCATCACAAGCCAAGTTGGTGAGATAATGACTCAGCTGCTTGGCTCTTAAGATGTAGCTTCAGGGAGAATCCTGGAAGGAATGATTTCCAAACATACCTACCATCTGTTGGACTTAAGCATAAGCTATTTGCTGAGCAGTCACTGGTTCTATCTGGTGAGTCTAATGACCAAGAGAGTCTGGAATTCGGTCTCCTTGGAGATCTCTGTTTTGGGGATATTTCTCCTCCTTGACTATGGTACAAGAAACTCCTTGAACTTGGCATTAACTCAAAAGAATGAGGAGCTCTCAACCAGAAACACTTAGTCTCTGGCCATGCTTCTGCTCTGCAATTCGATGGAATCATTTTTTAGTAAAGCTTCACCCCCCCCCCATCAGGGATGATCGAAGACAGGGGAAAACACTCCCATGAGAAATGGGGGTTTTCAGTCAAGCAAACAGAAATCTGAAGGGTGATTTGATTAGAGTAGTGGCGTGGTTTGGTGAATGGAGCAGTGAATTTCAAGTCAGGGCCCCAGATTTCAGGAGATGCAGCATGAAGTTTCGAGCCTCTCTGAATCTCTCCCCTCATCCATCTCACTAGACTTCTGGGTGGCTCAATAGGATAATGGGCATGAAGTGCTCAGAAACTCCAAAGTGCCGGTTCATATGTAAATGATGAGTATCTTTTAGGATGTGAAGTGTTTTTAAAGAGAAGGTTGCCACTGATCAATTATTCTCTTTGCTCATACAGGACTGACAAGGCTCCTAAATTCCACATCCTGCATACATTGACAGTTTTAGATTGCATTTCTTTATAGGATGGAAAAATCCTACAGCAATTCTGTCTCCCTGGAGAGGAGAGCTGGTTCTCTAGGGTTCAGGGGCTGGTGAAGGCTCAAACATTAATCGGGGGCCTGGTGTGGAGGAGATAGAGGTATGGAAGGGTCAGGTTTTATTGAGGTTCAGAGTACAGAGCTGCCATTCATAAGCCCTGTGACAACAGCAGAAAGTATTCCTTTTTAGGGGGGCGGAGGACGGGGAGTTGTTTTTCCTTGTACTCATTTTCCTTAACTAAAAAGGCAATTCTGGCTAACTCTTTCCCCTTGCTCCTTGAGGGTAAAATCTGCACCAGTTCACCTCTTTCTATTGTTAGTAAATATTTGATTAATAAATGCGTCATTAACTAGGAACTATTCTAATCATATGAAGAATTTCTGAATACATTCAGGCTCCTAAAGGCAGTCTCAGCTTCTGGTGAAGGTGGATCCCAACCCCACACCCTGTAAGAAGGGCCATTTTTACTGTTTTCCTAAATCTAACTGTGAGCAACAGACAGTGCAGAGCCTGTCTTCTCTCATCCTTGGCCCCAGGTGCCCAGATGGGTGCTGCAGCTGTCTGCATGTCCAACAGTACATTGAGGAAGGCAATAAATTGTCTCTGCTTGGTCACTGCCTCTGGGTGGGGATGAAGTTATCATGAGGGTGTTAGCTTGCATGGAGAAGTTATGTTCTCCTTGAAGAAACTGTGAGATTTATCCTGTCCTTGCCATCTGCCTTTGATCAACTCCTTGCTCCTTCTCTTCCCCCTTCAGATTGCGTATTTTTGGACAAGTCACTCTGCCTCTCTGAATCTAGGTACGTCTCCAGGAAAATAGGGCTCCTAATTCTAATCCCGGAGGGCTTCTGGGAAGAAGAAATGAGGTAATGTATGAGAGGCATGTAGTTTCATGCCTGCCACATTTTAAAGGCACAGTAGAGGATAGCTATTGGTATTTTTTTCATTGGTACCTGGTGAAAGGGTGGTTAAGGCATTAGGTGAGATAATGTATGTAAAGTACTTTATGTCTGGCATCTAATGAGCACTCCACAAGTGGTGGCTATTATTAGTGGTGATAAAGACATGTGCATTACAAAAATAATAATAATGAAAGTCAAAATGTGTGAAGCAGAATAAGAGGAGTGCTCAGCTACTTCAAAAGAGAAAGAGATAGGTGCTCACAGCTGGAGAAAAAAGGTCAGCTTCCCCAATTTTGTTGAGTAGGAGAGTCATCTGCAGGGCTTGTTAAGTACAAGTTCATCAACCATATCTCATCTCTAATCTCTAGAAAAATGGCCAGGAAAGGCACCACAGAGTCGCATGTTTAACAAGTCCCCCAGGATTTGTATCATGAAAGAGATCTGGAAGCCTCTGCAATGAATGTCATCCTCACTGGGACTTGCCATTCAGGTAACAGTAGCTATTGTAATCTCCAGCTGTCTTTGAGAAGCAAGCATTGCACTAATGGTTCATATCAGCCAGTGCAAACATTTTCATGAGATAGATCATCACTAGACCCAAAAATAAGCAAACAAACAAAATATCACTAGATCCATTTTGCAGACAAAATATCACTAGATCCATTTTGCAGATAAGGAAACTGAGACTTGTGGCGTTAAAAGGTCTTTCTCATGGTTTCGAACTGGAAAGCACCAGAGACAGATTCAACCTCAAAGCCTACGCGCTTTTCACTAAGCAATACTCTCTAGATATTTGTTTGTGCAATGAAAGGGCATCCCAGGTGCTTAACAGCCTAGGCCTAGAGGGGGAAAGGCTGGTAAGAAGAAAGATGGCCATCTCAGTAGTGTGACTGCAGTGTAGCTGGAGCAGAACATGACAGGCAGCCATGGGGGAGAGGTAGGACATGGAAGACAGGCAGGTTGGATTGTGTTGGTTGGGGAACAGGTTAAGCTGCTATTACAGAGACCTCCAAAAGCAAGGGCTTAAATAGCAGAGCTGCTTCCTCCCTCACCAGGGTGATCTGTGATGAGTATTCCAGGGCCTCAGAAGTGGAGGTAAGACAACTCTCCTGTCCTCAACATGGGGCTTCCATCGCTGGTCCAAGGCAGCTGTCTCAGTGGTGGCCATTTCCAAGCTAGAAAGAAGCAGGGATGTGGAGTCCAGAGCAGACAGATTTTTCTTTTAGGAAATGGTCTGGAATATTCTAGAAATGGAAATAGCACTCAGCTCACTTTTACTCACCCTCCAGTTACCTGTAGCTGTGACACAGTCTCACCTGGCTGCAAGGGAAACTAGGAAATATAATGAGCGACTGGACACAAACTTGGCAAGAAGGAAGAGGGAAAAAGATGTAAATAGAGCCTTCAGATCTGTTATAAGGCCATATAGGATTAGAAAATACCAGAAGTTACATAGTGTTTAGTCTATGCCAGGCACTTTTTAGGTGTTTTATCTGTATTAGCGCAGAACCAATGTGAATAACAGGACTAAGGACCTACTAAAAGAATAAGATCTTTAATTGACATGTGGGGAGGTTTTTTTTTTGGGGGGGGGTGAACAAGAAGGATGGGTAAGTGGCAGGGCATTACATCCGGTTCATCCAGTCAAGAGGTACAGAACAGCAGAAATGCTGAGGAGAATCCAGGCCTCAGGGTGGTAAGCCCTGTTCGGTGGCTCCTTCACTCTGGGGCCTTTGATTACAGACTTCTTTGTCTTTTTGTAAAATAAGGATGCTGGAGTGGTTGATGTCCCTCTGCTGTTCCATGTTATTGCTAGATGCCCTCCTGTGAGCCTACCATGTACAGAAGACACGAGAAGAGAAAAAAAAAAAAAAAAAGATAGATAATCGATTCCCACAGGACAGCCACAGAATAAGAAAAGCCTGTCTCAACAAGGCTGGAAGATGACGTTGTTTAATTCTGTATCTTTAAGGTGTTAGCGGGCACTGCCATTCTCCTCCTGAAAGTAGGAGACTTGGAGTCATCCTCAATATCTTTCTCTCTGGCCCCGTCACCTCAGTGTCTATTCCCACATGGCCAGTTTGAGCTCCTGACTCTATGCTGAGCCTATCCACTTCTTCCTCAAGCTAGCATTGTGGCCCCAGGTGGAACCACCCGTCTCTCACCTGGACCTCGGCAGTCACCTCCCAGCTGATTTCCATCTTCCCTACCTGCTCTGCTCCAATTCTTACTCCTGAGTGAAAAATAGTCTGATATAAAGTAAACACAAGCCTGCTTAAAACCCCTCAAATGTGTCCAGCTGCTTTTAAGGAAGAGGCTAGAATCCTGCCATGCTTTGCAAAGTCCTTCCTGTTCTAGTCTCCACTAACCTCTCATATAACTTCTTCATAGTCTTCTCCCATATAACTCCTTATCTCAACATAGGCTCCCAGCATTCTGGTGGGAAAATGAGTTATGCTCTTTCTTTTTTTTTTTTTTTTGCAGTACTAGGGATTGAACCTAAGGGCATTCTACCTCCGAGCTACACCTCCAGCCCTATTTTTTATTCTTTATTTTGAAACAGGGTCTCACTAAGTTGCAGAGGGCCTCACTCAGTAGCTGAGGCTGCCCATGAACCCAGATCCTTTGGTTTCAGCCTCCCAAGTACTGGGATTACAAGCGTGTGCCACCACACCCGGCTGAGTTATGCTCTTTCTTGTTTCATAAAAACTGTAATAGATGCTGTTTTGTCCACCTAGAATTATTCCTCCACTCCTTTACCTACCCTCCATCATGTCTCAGCATTACAGATGTGTCCTCAAGGAAATCCTATCCAACAACAATCCTTAGCCCACACCAGACCCTCCTGTCTTAAATTCTACCAATGTATGCCTTTATTTGTGTGATTGTATGATTGATGTTTATTGCACTAAACATTCGAAGCTTGATGAGCCAGGAAACTTGTTTATCCTAAACATCATATCTTTCCAATGAATAGAAGTTGAGTCAAAGGATTCATGACGGAGTGAACACCCTGTTCCATCATCTCCAGTATATAATTCCAAACTTCCTGTCCTGCCCTCCAACGCCCTGCTCATCCAGGCTCCAGTGTAGCCCCAGAAATATGACCTCAGACATAAATGACCTGACCCTGATCTTCTACTTCATCCTCACAAAAACAAACTGATGTAAATGTTGACCCCACTTCACAGGTAAAGAACTGAGACTCAGAGAATGATCATCTCTAGCATCCAATATAGTGTCAATTTTTAATAATCTCCAAATCAATCTATTTAGATTTTCTAATTCTCTTGACTGTTCCAAAGTAGTTTTAGGGTGGCTGAAACTTGAGGCAATGAGTATTTGCATGTGTATGAGGTTTCTAAGAAGCTGAAGGTCAGCCTTAAAGGATCTATGACAAGGACATAAGCTACGGAGTCAGTGTCAAGAAAACAGAAAGAGTTAAGGTTAATGGTGGGCAATCTGCTTACCATGCTATAAATCCCATATTCCTGAACTCTTAAGTACTCTCCTAGAATGAGGAAGTTGATACCTATATATATATATATATTTTTTTTTTTCGGAGGAGGAACTCTATGAAACTGAACCATACTGGGCTGCCAATATTGTTTTTGACTGATACTATACATACACACATTCATAGTACACATATATGCATTTTCATACGCACATGTACACAAACACAGCATCTGAGGTTGTTCCCATGGCAATGCTGCCCACACATTCTTGCCAAAGCACATTATTTCTCCCTGAAAACCAGGGTGATACAGAGGATGGCTGAGAGCACAGTGAATTTTCCACCAAAGGTATACTTGGATAAGATCTAATGTTATCAAAGCAAGAAATCGAGGTTTCTAAATCTTTGGATTACATAGTAATTTAAACACAAGGCTTGTTGTGACAAAATATAGCATGATATATCAAAGTTGGTGGGAGGATTCTGTAAATGAAAGAGAAGGGAAGGTGGTAACTCAGAAGAAGCAAGGAGGATGGAAATTGAAGTTCTCAAAGGGAGCGGGGCGCAAAGGGACTTCAGAAAGCACAGCTAAATGCGAAACAGCAGCACATATTCAGGTCTCTGGAAGGCTCCTTTGAACCTTGTTTGCTAGAGTTAACCATGCTACCTCTGGACCCCTGCCCTTCACCAAAAGTAGTAAACATGAACCTCTAATGTCCAAATTTGGGTTTGTTGGACAGCTCCATAAAAGAAAGCTTACAGTCAATTCTGGGGCAGTGAAGTTCAAGCTCAAGGTCAAAGTGTACCTAGGACACTGCTATTTTCAGGAAGTGAGATGTCAAGGGTGATGACCAGGGAAACAAATATGGCTAGAGAAAGGCACAATCAGAGGAACAACCATATAAACAAAGAACGTAGTGAAACGGAAACAGTATAAAGAACGTAGTTGCACACTAGTGACCGCAATGACTGACATTTATGCGCTGCACACTTTAAAACTATTAACTCATTCAGATCACATAGCATCCTTATAGATTTGGTGTACTGTGATTAAAATTCACTTATGTAGAAATAAACTGGGTTACAGAAAAGTGAAGTGATATGTTCAAGGTCACCCAAAGCAACAGGCAGGATTTGAACCCCCAAAGCCCTCCTCTAAACACTTGATTCTCAATCACCAGCCATGCTACAGTGTGGAGTACAAAAAGCAAAAGAGCGAAATGCCAAAAGGAGTCCCCATGCCCACATGGACCTCCAATATTATTTACAGAAACACGTATGTGGGGCAACCCCAAGTTACCCAACACAGATCCTGGAGACTTCGGACAAGGATACAATTGGAGAGAGATCTGCCACATGGTGTTCTTTTTATAAGTTTGAAGAGATGGGACTTCAGAAGCTTGGGAGTGTGCCACAGCCGGAAAAAAGATGGTGTATTAAGGGAGAGATGAATAACACCATGAATGAGGTCCAGAACTCTGTCACTCCCATCTTCTGAACCCGGTTTGGAAAGGTAGCAGCATAACAGGGCTTGTCTTCGGATCACCCTGAGTCCTGACCTCAAGCTGGCGTCTCTTGCTAACTCCATAGAAACTTCTGGCCAGCTTTGGTGGGAAGAAAGGAGAAAATCAGCTCTCCACAACACAGAGAAATAGGTCTGCATCCTGGCTCCAAAATTCCAATTGGTGAGAACTTGGGTCAGGCTCTTGACCAAACTGCCCCTCGATTTTCTCATCTATAAGATAGAGATAATAGCAGAACCCGCATTATAGGATGGTTTTGATGATTGAATTAGATGATACTGGTGATGAGCACAGGT
>PVLC010021227.1:0-28241 GCA_004027655.1 Graphiurus murinus
GAGGAGGAGGAGGAGGAGGAGAAGGAGAATTTTGTTCTGAGTGGAGTGCCTGATATGCTGTGGAGAAGACTCCCAGAAAATGTAACATCGGCTTCTAGAATACAGCAAAAGGGACTAACTGGAATACAGATGTTATGTCTTCAGCCCTGGGGACAAGTTAAACTCACAGCAGTAAATGTGATCCTTAAGGAATGAAAATAAGACAGGCTCACAGTTTGCTCTTCTGGCGTTGGAAGGCCTGCACTGGAAAGGAGCCAAGAAAGAAAAGGAGTGTTAAGAGTTGGTGGCGTAGCGCCAAGAAGAGAGAGCCAAGAGGCTGAGGGAATTGATGGCCACAGGGAGGTAGGCGCTGGTGGTATATCAGAGTCAGCAGTAAAACCCAGAAGAGAAAGGTTGGAGCACCATTTAAAGCGATAGTTGGGAAGTCATCAGGTATCTGAGAGGAGTTCTTAAAGTGGAGAAATAGAAATGGCAAAGAGGTGGAGAGTGAATGAAGACTGCAAATCATTGAAGCACTGAAATTGACGCGTCAAATCATGCTGCCCTTCTCAGGTGCAACTGTTTTGCATGTTGATACTGTTTTATTATTATTATTATTATTATTATTTTATTTATTTATTTTTTTGCTATTTCATATTCCTTCTTCCTAGGCTTTCCAAACATGATTTTCTGTTTAATACTTTTTGGGGATATACTGGGAATTAGACCCAGGGGTGTTCTACCTCTGAGTTACAGTCTTAGCTCCTTTTAATTTTTATTTTGAAACCGAATCTAAGTTGTTGAGGGCCTCACTAAGTTGCTGAGGCTGACCTTGAACCGGCTCTCCACCTGTCTCGGCCCCCCAAGTACTGGGATTACAGGTGTGTGCCACCATGCCCGGCTGCTTAATACTTTAAAACAGTGATTAGACCTAATATACAGCCAAAGGCTCCACAATACCTTCTTCTTAACTTCTATGAAGAATCCATAAAGAAAACTTAATATTTAAAGCATATCCATATGTAAAAAATCAGAGATAAACATCTGGATTTATTTTCAGAAGAGAACATGTTATACGTAATTTTCTTAACATATTTTTATTGGTGCATTATATTGTACATCATAATGAAGTTCAGAGTGATAGAACTATGCATGAACGTAGCAGTTGGTGTGTTTCCTTCCACAGCCAACCACTGCCCTCCCCCTCCCTGTACATGTCATTGAGATTAGTACTGATAATCTCATTGAATACAAACAATAATAAGTGCTGGCAAGGGTGTGAAGAAATAGGAACCTCATACGCTGTTGGTGGGATTGCACATTAGTACAGCTGCTATGGAAATCATTGTGAAGGGAGATTCCTCAGAAGACTGGGAATGGATCCACCATATGACCTAGCTCTACCACTCCTGGATGTTTTCTAAATGAATTAAATGCGGAATATTATCTTGATACAAGCATATCCATGTTTATAGTAGCACAGTTCACAGTAGTCAAATTATGAAACCAGGTGTCCATCAACAGATGAATGAATAATGAACCTGTGGTATATTCATATAATGGAATTCTACTCAGCCATAAAAAAGAACAAAATTATATCATTTTCAGGAAAATGGATGGAACTAGAGGATATTATTCTAAAATGAGATTAGACAGTCTCAGAAAGTGAAGAATTACAGGTTTTTTTCTCATATGTGGAAGTTAAAGAGAAATTGGAGAACAAAAGAGACTTTAGATAAATTAGAAAAGATTCCAGTAAAATAGTGAAAGGGGATATAGGGAGAGAGGGGGGAGGAGTCTGATGAAGAAAATAGTTCAATGATTTTCTTTCAAACAGATATAGGAACAGTTTATAAAGCCAGCTTTGTGTGTGTGTGTGTGTGTGTGTGTGTGTGTGTGTGTTACTGGGGATTGAACTCATGAACTCAGGGGAATTCTACCTCCGAGCTGCACCCCCAGCCTTTTCTCTTTTTTGTTTAGAAACAGGGTCTTACTAGGTTGATGAGAGTCTCACTAAGTTGCTGAGGCTGTCCTTGAAAACTGTGATCCTCTCAGCCAAGCCTCTCAAGTATTGAGATTACAGCCACCTTTTTATTTTAGAAAGCAGGAAGCCAATCTTTTTGATATATTCTTGTTAGCGTGCACCTTACCTTCGTGTACTGCAAGTGAAATGACATTTTTTATATTTCCTTCAACTCCTGCTCTGCACTGTAGGTGCCTCAGTAACTCTGATAACACTTCTGATAATTTCGCCGCACACTGAACTTTGCTGTCACTGGGATCACGAAGGTGACAGTTTCAGAAGTGTTGCCATCAGTTGCTGATCTGCTGCGCTGACCTTCTTTAAACCTCACAGTTAGTTTGAACATAAAAGAGATTTTAATGATTAGGGTAAATGGAAAGAATGAAAGGTATTGTTTTTTTCCAGACATTTCAAAATACTGGTCATATGATGGCACATTGTCAGTAGCGCTGAGATTTCCTTTTGGGTGCAAAACTTGCCTCTAAAAGTTGTTTCTAGAGCAGAGAGCATCCAAGTGGAATAGTCATCTGCAAAGAAAGGTTTGGGGTGCCCCATCTTTCTGTTTCCCTTTTATTATCCCAAATGCTGCTCTTCCTTAAAATGAATGGGAATCGTCTAGTCATATTAATTTGTAATATGTGGCCAAGTCTTCTTAAAAGAAAACTCAGAAGAATGAATTTTTGTAAGGAAATTCCTAAAGAAACTATTTCCTTTCAGTTGAGCTTTCTGGCCTATGTTTCTACTACATAAATGTGATGTGTGTGTGGTGTGTGTGTGTGTGTGTGTGTGTGTGTGTGTATGTGTGTTAAAAAGGTGGAAGATTTTTTTTTTTTTTTTGGTGGTAGCAGGGATTAAATTTAGGGACATGCTACCTCACAGGTACATCCCCAGTTCTTTATTTTTTTCTTTTTATTTCTTGTTTTGAAACAGGGTCTCACTAGGTTGCTGAGAGTATCACTAAGTTGCTAAGGCTGTCCTCGAACCTGCAATCCTTTGGCCTCAGCCTCCCAGGTATTGGGGTTACAGGTGTGTACCACCAAGGCCACTGGCCACTGGAAGATGTTAATATTATCCTCAACACTTCAATTCTTGCTGTGTGCATGGAAAGCATTCACGCAACACAACACAAGTGGTGAATTTGAGAGGTTTACTGAGAGAAGCGATGACACCAGGTGCAGAAGGCTATGATAAAAAAGAGAGCAGGATTGTGTTCCAGAGAAAGGCTTCCAGAACAGGCTGCTTTCCCCGGGTGAAAAATGGCATAGGACAAAGCGGTCAGGCTCCAGAGAAGGGACGGCTGTACTCACAACAGTGAGTACTCTCACAACAGTGTACCAGGGCTCCTGTTTCCCCATGTCCTCACCAGTGTTTGTATCATTGTTTGTATCTCTGATGATTGCCATTTCAACTGGAGTTAGATGGGATCTCAGGGTAGTTTTGATTTGCATTTCCCTGATTGCTGAGATGTTGAACTTTTTTTTTCCGTATATTTGTTAGCCATTTGCAGGAAAATAAATGGAATTAAAGAATAGTATGCTAAGTGAGATCAGCCAGTCTCAGAAAGTCAAGGGGCATATGTCTTCTCTCATAAGTGGAAGCTAGAGAGAAAATAGAAAATAAAAGGGACTTCAGATAAATGAGGAGAGAGAAGTGGAAGGGGGCAGGGATGGGAAAAAGGGGGACTGAAGAAGGTAGCAGTTCAAATAATGTCATATCCACCTATGATGGCATCACTGCCAGGTTCACTACCGTGTACCCGGATGGCGGTGAGATGATGAGGGACGCACACCACGTTGTGTGCATGTGTTTGTACCACTTGACTCTCCCGTGATATGTCATTACAGTGTGCCAATACAAGCAGTTACAAATAGATTATAGGCAAAGGTTCACGTTCCAGAGGCCTAAAGGATCTGGAGGTCAACAACCTGGGGCTTGGTGTTTTGGCCCCACATAAGAACAAGAGAGCTAGATCTCATCCATTTGCATAAAGTCTCCTCCCTTCTATGACCAGAAAAATTGCTCTGTGTCAGGAAGGCCTCAGGGAGGTTTGTTGTCTGTCCTTAGGCTTGGAAAGAATGAACAACAACAATAACAACAAAAAGGCAAACCCTAAACTTGTGCCACACCACACATACTATATAGTTCAAGATATGAAAATGAAGATTCCAAAAGGACAAATTAATGTTAAGATTTCTGGAGCAATTGAAATTTAAAGGACTAGGCAGAAGCCAGTGTGAATTTATGCTATTGGAACCTTGTGCTATTGGGATCATAAAACAGACAAAAGAAAGCATAAAAAAAGTATTCAGAATTTTACGCCAAAATAACTAAATTTAACTCCTAGAAAGTAAAATTGTAACTAAAAAAATTTCAATTGGAAAGTTAGACAGATTAGAGACACTGCTGAATAGTCAACTTGTAAGTAAATGTGAATCTATTCACCAGAATGCAGCACATTAAGGTAAAGAGAAAAAGCATGAGGCCGAGATTAAGAGACATTGAGGGCAGAATGAATAAATCCAACACTTTTCTTTTTTTTTTTTTTTTTTTTTTTTTTTTTTGCGGTACTGGGGATTGAACTCAGGGGCGTTCTACCTCCGAGCTATACCCCCAGCCCTATTTTTTATTCTTTATTTTGAAACCTAGTCTCACTAAGTTGCAGAGTGCCTCACTAGGTAGCTGAGGCTAAATCCAACACTTTTCTAATGGGTGATCAAGAAGCAGAGGACAGAGACTTAAAGACACTATTTTAAGAAATATTGAGCATATACTATAATTGAAAAGTCTCATGACTCTTCAGGTAATCATTATCCTAATATCCAGGACCAGGGAGGAATCAGTACCGGTAGTTCTACCACATATTAACTAATATGTTCAGTTTTCAACCAAAAGAATGTGTTATACATATTTTCAAATAATTAAACAAAGCAGTCTTAAAGAGTATATAATGGTAATGTATCACAAATTACATAATATCAACATGAGATATAAATTATAGAGAGGAACTAAATGAAAATTCTGGAGTTAAAAAATAGAAAAATTGAAGTAAATGTCAACAGTAATTCAAAGTGATACAAGAAAGAATAGTTAATAGATTATCCAAGGTAAAGACCAGAGAGAAAAAAGAATGAATAAACCTAAAGATTGGGAGGCTGACACAGGATCGCAGGTTCTAGGCCAGCTTCATCAACTTAGCAAGATCCTGCTTCCAAACAAAAAATAAAATAGGGCCTGGGGTAAAGCTGGAAGAAATAATGTCTCCAGGTTCAATCATCAGCTTTATCACCCCCACACAGGACAGATGAGAGATGATAGATAGATAGATAGATAGATAGATAGATAGATAGATAGATAATACATAGGTAGGCAGATATGATGATGATGATGATGAAGAAGATGGGATAGATAGATAGATAGATAGATAGATAGATAGATAGATAAAAAGAACAAGAAAGAGAGACAGTGTGAGAGAGCCTCAGAGAAACATGGGGCATTTTTAAACATACAAACATGAGCATAAAAGGAGTATCAGAAAAAAAAATAGAAAAGGCAGATAGTGAGAAAGAATATTTAAAGAAATAATGACTGATTAGATTACCACAACTTTTTTGTTTTCTGAATTGTTTCTCTGATGATCTGACCTTCAAATAAACTGAAAGAATGGATACTGTGTTTAAAACAAGGCAACTTGGGTCCTGTCACCATGGTATGAGCCTGGGAAGGAAATTTTTAACAAGAAAATAAATGGGTTAAACTAATTAACTAAAAAGAGTTGAAAATAATGAATTTATAGAGTATATATATATATATGATTTATAGGAAAATACACAAGGCAAAACAAATAGAAAAATCCTGCATATTAAAACACTGATCAGGAATCATATTATAGAAGAAAAAGATAAAGATCATAAGCAGTGATATTTATGCTCTTGCAAGGTATTGTTTAAATCAGTGCAGCTTTTGTGAAAAACTATTTATTTTACTAATAGTTGTTAAAAGCCTATAGAAACACAAATCTTCAATACATTCGTATACCCAATAATGGCATTTTAGGAATCTGTCTTGAATAAATATTTCCAGTTACAGAAAGCTAACTGAAGTTTTGTTTAAATGTAAAATTAAAATTATGTAAATTACATAAATTTAAATAATTATTGAAAACCTTTATAATAATTTAATATTAATGGAATTATTAAGTAAATTAAGGCATTTTCAGTTCTCAATGTTTTTGTAGGTGTTAGTTATGAGTGTGAAAGTCAGACAACAAAATTGAAAAATATTTGTAAATACAAACTAAAAGAATGTGTTTGCTACTACAAGTATGTAAAAAAATTTCAAAAACTTTTAAAAATGCAATACTGAGCCGGATGTGGTGGTGCATGCTTGTAATCCCAGCATTTGGGAGGCTGAGACCAGAGAATCTGGGTTCGTGGCCAGCCTCAGCTACCTAGTGAGGCACTCTGCAACTTAGTGAGACTAGGTTTCAAAATAAAGAATAAAAAAATATAGGGCTGGGGGTATAGCTTGGAGGTAGAAAGCCCCTGAGTTCAATCCCCAGTACCGCAAAAAAAAAAAAAAAAAAAAAAAATGCAATACTGAAAGTGCTTGTGTAAAAGGGAAAGATTTTCCCTACATTTTGCATAACATATCTCTATTTTTGTAATATTTTTTAAAGTTCAGAAGTTCTCATTAACCTATCAAATTCGATAAAAATCAGAAACATTTGGAGAAACAAAGACCTACCTTTGATACTCTCTGGAGCAATGTACCTAAGTTTACAACATGCCTGTCTTTTCGCTTGCTTGCTTATTACGATCTGAGTCCTTGATACTGAAAATTCTTACTAGTAGTATAACATTATCATGTTTTCTGTGCATCTACATTCTAATTTAGTTAGGAGCCTTCATACATTTCCTGATTGGGAAGTTCTCTGTTTAGGATTTCACTAACTTTTCCATTTGTAGATAGCAGCTTAGAAATCCTAATTGTGTCTTTTCAGTAGATTCCCAAACAAATTTGTTGATTTTCCAACTAAATTACATGGTCTTCAAGGGCAGGACGTTTGCTCGTTATGTCTTTCAGAGCCTTCCTGTGTATAGCATATGTCTCAGTCTACATTCATGCTGCTGAAATCCAAGTAACTAACCACACAACTTAGAGGAAGGAAAATTGATTTGCTCACAGTTTTGGAGATTACAGAGATTCAGTCCATGTCAGGTTGGGTTTGACAAGTATGCAGCATGTCAGTGGGAAGCATAGAGGGGGAGAGAGCAAGTGTTCTGTTCTCACATCATAGGGGACAGAAATAAGATAGAGCAAGGAAAGGGATCTAAAGACAGAAGCAAAGACCCCAAGACCACACCTCCAGGGACCCACCTTCTCCAGCTACACCCTGTCTGCTCATATTACCACCCAGAAAATCTATTGCAATCACCATTACATTATTATTATTATTATTATTATTATTATTATTATTATTATTACATGTATTATAATTATTATTGATTATATTGTGCATGAGAAACAAGGGTGCTTAAATTGGGTCTCTATGTGAAATTCATAGTATGAAATCTTAGAGCATACTGAATATCACCACTTGAAGAAGGTAATACAAAAGCTGGGCGTGGTGGTGCATGCTTGTAATCCCAGCATTTGGGAGGCTGAGACTGGAGGATCCGGGTTTGTGGCCAGCCTCAGCTACCTAGTGAGGCACTCTGCAACTTAGTGAGACCCTGTTTCAAAATAAAGAATAAAAAATAGGGCTGGGGGTATAGCTCAGAGGTAGAATGCCCCTGAGTTCATCAATCCCCAGGACCACAAAAAAAAAAAAAAACCAAAGAAGGTGATACAAGTAGTTGCCCAATAAATATGATCTATGGAATGATTACATCTGGTTCAGTAAAACCTAGTGGGGAGGGGAACTATTTTAATCCAAATTGAAATGTATAGGGTTAAGGATTCTTTTTTTTTTTTTTTTTTTTTTTTTTTTGCAGTACTGGGGGTTGAACTCAGGGGCATTCTACCTCCGAGCTATACCCCCAGCCCTATTTTTTATTCTTTATTTTAAAACCAGGTCTCACTAAGTTGCAGAGGGCTTCACTAGGTAGCTGAGGCTGGCCACAAACCCGCATCCTCTGATCTCAGCCTCCCAAATGCTGGGATTTTAAGCATGCACCACCACACCCAGCTTGAGTTAAGGATTCTTGAACTAAATTTTGTTTGAAAATATAATAGCCAGAGCCAGTCGTGGTGGTGCACGCTTGTAATCCCAGCATTCGGGAGGCTGAGACTGGAGGATCCGGGTTCGTGGCCAGCCTCAGCTACCTAGTGAGGCACTCCGCAACTTAGTGAGACCCGATTTCAAAATAAAGAATAAAAAATAGGGCTGGGGGTGTAACTCGGAGGTAGAATGCTCCTGGGTTCAATCCCCAGTACCGCAAAAAAAAAAAAAAAAAGAAAGAAAGAAAAGAGAACAGCCAGTCTTCCGCTTGTATCCTTCCAGGCTGCTTACATGTTGTTCTAATCCCAGTAGAGCAATCTTCTAACTGTGTCATGCTTTTACTGGACGAATACTCATCTCATATCGTGACATTAGTTTGCAGGTTGTCCTTTCTGTCTGGGATCATTTATCATACTGTGCCTTCTGGATTTTAGATCTCTGTTCATCAACCCACCCCCTTTTTTTTAGCTCAATAAATAACTACTCTGGCTTTTTTATATGCCGTATTCTATTATTCTAGTAACCAGATTATCTTCACCTCTCTATTATGAACCCTAATGTTCTTTCCTCTCTATGTTACCCACTATAGGATATGTGAGATTATCTTTCATTTCATATATTTGTCAACCAGGAGAATAGTTTTTGCTTGTACCATTTTGGCTGAATAAAGGAATAGCTAAAGTCTAAACATAAGCAAGACAGTCTCACACCAAGAAAATCTACCTTTTCAATTTGCCACAGTCTTGTCTTAAAGAAGATCTACCTTTCTTAGAATTTTAGTTTCTATTTTTATTTATATGTTCCTGGTGCACTTAATATACCATAGCAATTCTAGTTAATGCTTGGTTTACTGCAGTTCTAAACACTGACTTGATTTCTCTTTATGTCTTTGCAATTCTATATTAAGGTAAGAAGCTTCATTTAGATATACAGTCTCTTTTAGTCATGTTTGAAAGAACTAATGAGCCGGTTATTTAGAAAGTCAAAATACATTTCCCCTGTGTAGTAATTATATAGCATCACATCCTATAGCATGGAAAAAATGAAATAATCTCCAATGCATGTAATTGCATACTAAGGACTGTCCATACAATGCCTCTGAGTTAACTGTTAATTCTCACTCATGTTAATTAAAACTCCATGGCAAAGTTTCCAAACCACTAAATGAATATGACCTTTGAATCTTCATCTTACTAATGCCCATAGTTGAATATTTGCTGTTGTCTTCTCTTCATTCTTCATGTTTATATAGAGTAAATTTTGCTAGAAAATTATTTCTGGAAATTACACAAGTTTTAGTTATTTATTAAGGGGATGGCCAAAGGTGATAGAAATGTAGTTTTATTTTTTTATTATTAGAAATACTGCCCAACCTTATCCCAACACCAGGAATACCAGCTTACAGCCTGTAATACTTTATGTAATAAGTTGCTAAGCTTTATTTAAGTTGCTAAAAATGATTTTAAAAAGTAGTAGTTAAAAACTTTAATGTAAGTGACTATGAGGCTGTGAGGTATTATCATTTGTCAAAATAGCATTTAAAATGAGATTTGAGCCGGGTGTGGTGGTGCACACCTGTAATCCCAATACTTGGGAGGCTGAGAGAAGAGGATCACAGGTTCAAGGGCAGCATCAGCAATATGGCAAGACTCTCAGTAATCTAGTGAGACCCTGTTTTCAAACAAAAAAAATGTGGATGAGTGTGTAGCTCAGAAGTAGGATGCCCCTGAGTTCAATCCCTAGTATTACCATTAATTAATAATTAATAGAATTCAAATTTATTAATTACTTTGAATATTCTCTATGTCAATCCACTTTGGAGGCCCCCTTTAAGTGAAACCAATATGCCTTTAATTATTATAATCTATACTTACAAAGCACTAACTCTATATTAGGTACTCTGTTAAGCCCAAGAGAACACAATGAAAACTATTGCTTCTGCAGAGTTTAGAGTATGGAGGAACAGACAGACAAGTAAATAGGTCTTAAGGAGGTGGAAAACATTCTAATATAGGAACCAGATTGTTCTTAGTTGACATGAAACTAAGAGCTTCAGACCTGGGACAAAGAGGTCAACATGAAAGGTCAGAGGAGGGTAGAAAGAGTTTCTTTGAGTCAGAGGTTGACTGACTAATTAGAGAGGAAGGGGTATGCACAGACATGGAAAGTAAACAAATGCATGGGGAAAAAAAACATAATTTTGAAATCTTCAGAGGATATAATTTAATTGCAGATGTTTATGAGAAGAGTCCAGAAAATAAGTCTGGAAAACTAAGCTGGAACTGACAATAAAGGATCTTTAATCCTTTCATCAGGAGCTTGGTTTTATTAATAGATAATGGTCAGTCTTTGAGTGATTAAAATATTCCAAAAGTACATTCTTTGTAAGTAGTTGAACAACTGGAAGTGGGATGGAAAAACAGGAAATTGTCTATAGAAGGTCTACCTTCAGCAGCTGTTAAAATTACACACACGCACACATACATATACATATACATATACATATACATATACGTACTGGAGATTGAGCTCAGGGGCATTCTACCACTGAGCTAAATGCCCAACCCTTTCTATTTTTATTTTTTATTTTGAAACAGGGTCTCACTAAGTTGCTTAGGGTCTTGCTAAGTTGGTGAGGCTGGCCTCAAACCTGTGCTTTTCCTGTCTCAGCCTCTCAAATACTGTTATTACAGGTGAGCACCAACACATCTGGCTAAAATCACACTTTACAAAAAAAAAAAACTATTTTGACATTTTAGATTTATAGACACATTGCAAAAATAGTTCAGAGAATTAACCTGCTTCCTAAAATCACATTTTTTTTTTTTTAAATTGTATAGTTTGGAATCTATAAAACAAACAGGAGTCTCCCAATATAATGAAAATTCTAAGTGCTGCTTTTGTTTTTGTGTTCCTTAGTTGGAGAGACTTCTGAGAGCTGCTCAGAAGCTACTGACTTTTTGTGCCAGAATCAGAAGTGCATTGCAGCCTACCTCGTGTGTGACTACAAAGCAGACTGCGCGGACGGGTCTGACGAGGCTCACTGTGGTAAGCGTTTTGCTTTGCTGTAATGCAGCCAGTTCAGCTGAGATTCCACTTTATGAGTAAAGAGACATATTGGCACCGAGGGCTGAGAAGAAATGTTCTTTTCTTGTGCTACAACAGATTTAGAATTGTGGAAACATTTTTTCCAAATTTTCTGTACAAATATCCAAATGGCAGTCCTTTTTATTCCTGTATTGCAAATTGTAGCAAAATTATATTATAAAAATTTCACATAATATAATTGTGCAGAACTGTAGAGGAGACCAGAATTAAAATGGCCAGAAATCGAACTAGCTGTGTACATGATTTTTTATTAGTTTTCATTTTTTTCCATTCCTTACTCCAAAAAAAAGATTGATTTTATAAATGAGGCTAAAATGAGCTCATTAAATAAACAACCAGCTTAGTGACTAATTTTATCAATTATAGTACACTAGAAAAAGAAGTTTATAAGGACTGTTTTTTTTAATTCAAGTAACTTTTTAAGTTGTGTAAAATCAAATATGTAATTTTAAAATATAAGGTATCTTTAAATCCAAGTGATTTTTTTCATGTATCCCAAGTGATGAGCTTTTGCATGGAAGTTTGATATTTATAGAATATTTATAAGTATATTGCAATTATAGTTTCCTACAAACAAGTGGCCCAAAGCTTCGCAGCCTCAACAGTAGTTTGATTTGTGCCAAACATTCCTGGGTTGGCAATTCAGGCTGGAAAGTTGGTCTCCGATGTGATTTGAACAGATATGGTGGTACTGAACAATCACTTCTGTAATAGCTTCTTTCTTTCCAAGTTGAAATATTGGTACTCTGTGGTCTCTCTGTGCTACTTGTAAGGGTGTCTCATCCTCCAGGGATATTCTGTGTGACTTGCGCTTTATATAACATAGCAGCCACAAAGGACAGAGTAGTCAGCCATCAAAAATGGGCCTGGCTCCTACTGCAGCATTCCAAAAGCTCAGGTAAACCAGTGGTCTTTTTTAAAATATGATGTATTAGTCAGGGCTCACTAGAGTAGCAGGACTCACAGGATGTATCTGTGGTGAAAGGAGGCTTATCAAATCAGCTTACAGTGCAAAGCAGTGCAGTCCCAAGTGACTGCCTGAATGGCGAGAGCTGGAGAAACCAGCCGCTGGTCAAGTGGCCCAAGAGCTAAAGTCTCCGAATCAAAGTGACTGCACATTCAGTCCCAGTTCAGGATGGAAGGGCCAGAAAACTCTCTGGAGACATTATGGTGAAGGTCCAGTGTGAAGAGCTGAAAGCCGATATCCCAGGCGAGAGCAGATGCTCCCTTCTCAGGAAGAAGCATGCATTAATTCATGCAACTGTCTCCTTTGTATCCAGGTCCTGCACCTATCCTATCGAACAGAGCTGTCCACATTTAGGGCAGGATTTACCCTTCAATCTGCTGTTACATAAGCCGATCATCTCAGCAACACACCCAAAGTCATATAGTCTTAGGTGCTTCACAATCCAGTCGAGTTGACAATCCAGATTAACTATCACATATATTTTTATTGGTACACTGTAGTCTCACATCATAATGTAGTTCCAAGTGATAGAGACATACATGCACACAGTGCTTGGTGAGCTGCTGATTTAACCTCAGTTATTCTAGGATGCATTCCTAATCTTAGGCTTCAAAATCTCACTGTGTACTTTGGGGGGAGGGAGAACTAGGGAAATAAGTATTTAAATATAATGTTAGCCAGACATGGTGCACATATCTGTAATCCCAGTACGTGGGAGACTGAGACAGGAGGATTGCAGGTTTGCAGCCAGCCTCAGCTACTTAGTGAGGCCCTCTGCAACTTAGTGAGACCCTGTTTCAAATTAAAAAATAAAATAGTGCTCAGAAGTAGACTGCCTCTGTGTTTAATCCCCAGTACCACAAATAATAATAATAATAATAATAATAATAATAATAATAATAATAATAATAATGTTATTGTTCTACTCCATTGGTCTATTATGTTTACAACACTGTATTTTGATACCTTTTCCCCACAGTATAAAGTGACTTTTTGGAAGCCTAAGATTATGTCTTATTCATATTTACATACTCAATTCTTAGAAAGTTGTTCCTAACACATAACAGGAGTAGAGATAAATGGAAGAATAACCTCTCAACCTCCACAAAATCAACTCAAAATGGATGAAAGACCTAGAAATTAGACCAGAGACTTTGCAATTATTAGAAGAAAACATAGGACCAAGTTTCCAACACATAGGCACTTATACTGACTTCCTCAATAAGACCTCCAAAGCACAAGAAATGAAACGAAGACTCAATAAATACTATGGTATCAAATTAAAAAGCTTCTGTGCAGCAAAAGAAATAATCAGGAGTCTCAAGAGAAAGTCTACAGGAAAAAACCTTTGCCATCTACTCCTCTGGTAGAGGACTAATATGTAGAATATATAAAGAACTCAAAATCTTAACACCAAAATATTAAAATAACCTAATAAAAAAACGGACAGTTGAACTGAATAGATACCTCTCAAAAGAAGAAATAAACATTGCCAACAAATAAATGAAAAATGTTCAACATCACTAGCAATCAGAAAAATGTAAATGAAAACTACACAGAGACTCTAAGTCCAGTTAGAATGCAATCATCTGGATTATAAACAATAACAAATGTTGCCAAGATCGTGTGGTATAAGACACTCTTATACACTCTTGGTAGGAATGTAAATTAATACAGCCACTGTGGACATGAATATGGAGGATGAATGGATAAAGAAAACATATTATATACACACAATGGAATTTTACTCACCTATAAAGAACAAAATTATATCATTTGTAGGAAAGTGGATGAAACTTAAGAACATTATGCTAAGTAAGAACAGCCAATCTCAGATAATCAAAGGTTATATGTTTTTTCTCATGTGTGGAAATTAGAAAATAGGAATGAAAAGGTATTTCAGATAAAGAGGAGAGAGATCAGTAGAACTGTGGAAGGAATTTTGAGGTACAAAGTGGAGAAAGGGAAAAGGAGGCTAGAGGAAGGAAATAGGTCAAATAATGTTATGTTCATATGAAGGTATCAAGACCAATCTCACTAGCATGTATGGGGAGGGAGAGGGAGAGGAGTAGGAAGGGGGAGTGAATTGGAATCCCCAGGGAACACACCGAATGTTGTGACATGTAAACACATCATTTTAATCTTATTATCTCCACTAATTACAATATGCCAATGAAATTATAAAAACAAAATAACAAATTTATAGTTAAAAATTATATAAAATCTTTGTATTTTCTTATATGTTACTTATAAGTATTAAGATTTCTGGCTGATTTTAAAATATAACAAGTACTGTCAATGGTAAAATTACTACCATGTACTTGGGGATTACAAAGGAAGAGTGTGTGTATGTATGTGCTCACACATACATACATGTTCATATATACACATGCAATATAAATATAGACTTGAAAAATGTAAAAGTGGCTGAGTATATTGTTTTTTCAAATGGAAATGGTGCCTATTTTCTTTTGCCTCTCTCATTTTTCCTTTCAGGCGGCCTTACATGATTTTTATTTTTCCCATGGCTATTTGAGGTATTGATGGGAAAACATATAGGAGTTATTTTGATTTTCAGAAAATTAAGTAATTACATGCTTATATATGATTAGTGTTACCCACAACTTTGATGGGCCACTATAGAAAGTATTTAAATTCATTGAAATAAAAGCTATATATTATCAAACGAAATAGTCACTTTTCTTAAAATCTCTTGATAGATTTTTGTTCATATCCAGAAAATGCACCACACAGCCCACATAGACATACAGGAGACACATTAATTCTGCAAATTCACTTCATCAGTATTTCATATTGATGGTATTCTGGCTGCATTGTAGGCATTAGAGCCAGATTCCTGCAGTCATATAATCTGTAATAAATAACAGAATAAATGACAGCATTCATGGAAATATAAGAAATGAATTGACTTTTATGATTATTAACCTGAAATCTTAATTTTTGACTAAGATCCCCACTTGTTGGGCAATCTTTAAATTCTTAGAGATTTATTTTATTCATCTGTTTAGTTGATATAAAAACATCCATCCTATAGAATACTATGAAACTTATGTGAATATATTGAATCAAATGAAATATTTATTCAGTGTGCTGGAATCAATAATGTTATCCTCTTCCATTCCATTATTTTATATTCTTTTGAAATTCATCAGTTGCAGTTACTGTCTCACTTACATGTCCTCTATACTATCAGAAAAGAAATGTAGCTATTCCTCATAACTAAGTTATTATGGAAGCTTATGAAAAAGAAAAAAAATTTCTTTTGCATCTCTACCTGCTATTGCAGAAGCACACAGTCTATAACTAATGAGAGCAAGTATCTAAAATAAATTAATTAAATCAGAAAATGTGCTTTTTTTTCTTGGAAAGAAACTATCATCTACATTCATGTTCAGTGTCCACAGCATATAGTATGTGGATGTGGCTTTCTCTCCTTCCTTTCACAACATAGAAACACATAATTATTTAATAATTACTCTTCAAAATCCTCCCAGTGTTGGCACTAATAAGTCATTTCACAATGAAAAATATTTTTTTACTTGAGGAGACACCAGTATTCCAGTAACCAACATTAAAACGAGGTGAATATGCAGACATAAGGGATTAAAAATAGTTAGTGATAAAACTACCTCTTTTAAAATACAAGTTGAGGCTGGGCATGATGACACATGCCTATAATTATAGTACTTGGGACACTGAGACAGAAGAATCACAGGTTCGAGGACAGCCTCATCACTATACAGATACTCTCAGCATCCTAAAGAGACCCTGTTTGAAAAGAGAAAATCTCAGAAGAAAAATGCCTCTGGGTTCAATCCACAGTCCTACAAAAAAATAAATAAAATGCAAGCTTTTACACTGATTATACAGCCTCATGGCCAAATATTATACCACTGGGGAAATGTCCGTTGTTTAAAAGAGTGTTAGTAATGCTTTAAATCCATTGAAGAAATTGTGAAAAATATCACAATCTGATATTTTGTTAAAGTAACTGGTATTCAAAAAATACGGATACATATTTTTTATCAGGAAATATTACAAAATCTTATTATTATCCTACTTTCAGTGGATATTTATTGGACCACTTATGGTATATATAATGCAGTTTCATAATAGTACCTGATCATGTAAAAATGTTTAGAATAACTCACTGTTAAACAACTAAGATGACAGTACGAAATAAAGAAGTAATGGACTTCCAAATGAAAGGTAGCGAGTATATCTGCTGGCACGTGTCTTACACACATACCACCCAAAGGATCAGTGATCTGTAAAGGGAGAAGGAGGGCTTGAGTTATACATTCAAGGAAAGGTATGATTGGCTACAGAGAGGAGAAGGGAGATATCTTAATTAAGATACCTTGAACAGAAATTCTCTCTCTGACCAGTTTAAACAGCCTTGTAGTAACTGCTAGGAGCCCAGCCATTCCTTTTGTTCCTTAAAAACAGAAATACTATTTTGTTTGTGACATCATTGTGATGTCACAATAAAATCTATCTTCTCCAAAGTTGCTTACAGTTACAAGAGGCCAGTGAGCAATACAAAATCAATCTTTAAAAAAATCAGAAGCTTTCCTGTATGCCAACCATAAATCTGCTGAAAAAGAAATCCTGAAAATAATTTCACTCACAACAGTACCCCCAAAAATAAAATATTTAGGAATAAACCTAACCAAGGAGATAAAATACCTCTATAAGGAAAACTAAAAAGGTTTAAAAAGAAATCAAAGAAGACCTTAGAAGAGAGAAAGAACTTCCATGCTCTTGGACAGGCAGAATAAATATCATCAAAATGGCCATTCTTCCAAAAGTGATCTACAGATTCAATCAGATACCCATTAAATTACTAAGGTCACTCTTCACAGACATAGAAAAAAAAGCAGTCCTTGAACTCATTTGAAACAACAAAAAGCCAAGAATAGCCAAAGTAGTTCTTAGCAACAAGAACCATGCAGGAGTCATCACAATACCTGACTTCAAACTATAGACACTTCACAAAAGAAGAAATACAAATGGCCAATAAATGTATGATGAAATGTTCCACCATTAGCAATCAGAGAGATGCAAATCAAAACTACCCTGAGATTTCACCTAACTCCAATAAGAATGGCAACTATCAAGAACACAAACAACAACAAATACTGGCGAGGGTGTGGAGAAGTGGGAACCCTAATACATTGTTGGTGGGATTGCAAACTAGTGTAACCACTTTGGAAAACAATATGGAGGATCCTCAAACGAATAGGAATGAACCTACCATAAAATCCAGCATCACTTTTGGGTATCTACCCAAAAGAATGGAAACCAAACTATCAGACCAACACATGTGTATCTATGTTTATAGCTGCACAATTCACAATAGCCAAACTATGGAAGCAGCCAAGATGTCCACTGACAGATGAATGGATTACAAAACTATGGGATATGTACACAATGGAATTTTACTCAGCCATAAAGAAGAACAAAATCGTGTTCTTTGCAGGGAAATGGATGCAACTGGAAAGTGAGATTAGCCAGTCACAACAAGTAAGAAAGCATATGTTCTCCCTAATATGCAGATGCTAGGGAGAAGATGGGGCATAAGAGGGTCTCCAAATGAAAAAGGAGACACCTTAGATAAGTAAAGAAGTTGATTTAACTGAAGGGGATGGATGGGGGGGGCACCCTAATGTGCATGATGTACTTACACAATTGTATCAAGGTCATTCACTAAACTGAGCTTGAGAAGGAGGGAGGGCGAGGGAGCAGGGTGGGAATTGGGGAAGGGGTCAAATGAGAAATGTATGCACATATGTCATTATCAACTTGTATCTAGCAAAGATGTATGCTTACAATGCACGAATTATTACAATACAAAATGTATATATAGATGGGGTAGAAAATATTACCTATTTCAGTCTTGACCAGGCCTAGAGCTTAGTACTGGTCACTAAAAGAAACAAATGTAAGCTCACTCATTTTTTCTGTATTTTAAAATCTCTTCTTAACATTAAATAAAGGAAAAATGACTATGCATAAATTAATAAAAAAAGAAAAAGAAAAAAGATAGTCTCTTCAACAAATGGTGTTGGCAAAATTGGTTAAGCATATGCAGAAAAATGGAAATAAACCCCACTCTCTCACCCTGCACAAGAGTCAATTCAAGATGAATCAAAGACCTGGAAGTCAGACCAGTTACTTGACAAGGGCATAGATCCAACCCTTCAACATATAGGTAAAAACTTTCTCAACAAGACCCCAAAGGCACAAGAAATTCAAAGGAAGATAGATATGTGAGATTGCATCAAACCGAAGAGCTTCTGTGCAGCAAAGGAAACTATCAAGAACCTCAACAGAGAGCCCACAGAATGGGAGAAAATTTTTGCCAGCTACTCCTCTGATAGAGGACTAATATCTAGAATATACAGAGAACTCAAGAAATTGCCAGCTAAGAAAACAAATAACGCAATCAAAAAATGGGCAAAGGACCTAAATAGACACTTCACAAAAGAAGAAATACAAATGGCCAATAGATGTATGAGGAAATGTTCAATATCATTAGCAATCAGAGAGTTGTGAATCAAAACTATCTTGAGATTTCACCTAACCCCAATTAGAATGGCAATCATCAAGAACACAAACAACAACAAATGCTGGTGAGGGTGTGGAGAAGTGGGAACCCTAATACATTGCTGGTGGGATTGCAGATCAGTGCAACCACTTTGGAAAACAGTATGGAGGATCTTCAGACAAATGGGAATGAACCTACCATATGATCCAACAATACCACTTCTGGGTATCTACCCAAAAGAATGGAAACCAAACTATCAGACTAATGCATGTGTATCTATGTTTATAGCTGCACAATTCACAATTGCCAAACTATGGAACCAGCCAAGATGTCCATCAGCAGATGAATAGATTATAAAACTATGGGATATGTACACAATGGAACTTAGCCATAAAGAAGAACAAAATCATGTCATTTGCAGGGAAATGTATGGAACTGGAAAATATTATGCTAAGTGAGATTAGTCAGTCACAAAAAGTCAAAAATCATATGTTCTCCCTAATATACAGAAACTAGGGAGAAAGTGGGACATAAGAGGGACTCTAGATGAAGAAGGAGAAACCTTAGATGAGCAAAGAGGGTGACTTAACTGAAGGTGATGTGGGAGGGGAACACCCTAATGCACATGATGTACTTTCACAAACATATCAAAGTCAATCACTAAACTGAACCTGAGAAGGAGGGAGGAGGAGGGAATGGGGTGGAAATTGGGGAAGGGTTAAATGAAAAATATGTGCATGTATGCCATGACCAGCTTGTACCTAACAAAGATGTATGATGACAATGTACCAATAATAATAATGATAATAATAATAAAGAGCCCAGTGAAATCTATGTAGAAATTTGGGGAAGATATCTATTTTACACAATAGCAACAAGAAAGGACTTGAGTAGAACATGTTCTTTTCTCCTTTCCTCTTTCTTTTTCTTTCTGCGTCTTGATTATATGTGATATTAAGAAGTACAGTGGTCATTTTGCCACCAGGAATGTACCTGAGGATGGAAAACTGACCCATGGGAAGACTGAAGTTCAACCACAGTATCTACCCTAACCCAACAACTCCCTGACTTTTTACTCATAGAAATAAATTCATTCCTGTCTGATCAAAGTTGCTGTAGGTTGACTTTCTAGTTGCTTGGAGCCAAATCCATTTCTAACTATTACCGACAATAAACAAAATTTTTACCTCAAATAACAAGAAGCCTAGGAGCTTGGCAGCTCTTAAGTTGGTTAATTGAGCAGCTTAATAACATCAAATGTATAGAACCACAGGGACTCCTCTGTTCTTTATGCTCTGCTATCCTCAGGTGACTGGCTTTGTTATAAAATTAGCTCATATAATTTTTTAATCTCTGCAATCATATCCTGAGAACAAACAAGTAGATTTTCTTTTTGAATTCTTTGTAGGAGCAAGACAAACTTTTCCTGGAAACCTCTTCTACAGTAACTCTCATTGTCCAGACTCACATCCCAAGACTATTCCTAAACTAACAAAGAGGAGGAAAAAGAGAGGGTGACATCACAATTGCTTAGATGAACCATGAACTGGCTCTGGAGGACAGGGGGGAAACGGTTTTATCCCTGAGCCTTAGAAGAAGGAGAGGCTACTCAGATAAGAATACAGCCCTGTCTTGAACAAGACAGAGAAGGGCTGATAGCTGAGTTTGGTGGCACACACCTATTCCACACTTGGGAGCCTGAGAAAGGAGAATTGCAGGTTCAAGACCAGCCTTAGCAACTTAATGAGGCTCCCAGCAACTTAGTGAGACCCCATTTCAAAATAAAAAATAAAATAGAGCTGGAAGTATAGCTCAGAGGTAGAATACCCTGGGTTTAATTCCCAGTACCAAAAAATAAAAAAATAAAAAAGAATGGCTGACAAAAGAGTAAACAAACTTGAGAAAATAAGAGATGTCCTAGGCATGTATAGTCTTAAAATATCAGTTTATAAGTAAGAGATAATATTTTGAAAAATTAGGTTGGAGTAGAGATATTTTTGAACATGAGACATTTCATCGTAAAATGCTTTGCATCAAAATAAAAGTTACTGTATTCAAGGCCAGGGATTTGTGACAGTCATTCCAAAAAGTGTGAAACATGGAATCTTTTCATCAAGAGAAAGTAACGTAACAGCAGTCGTAAAGATGATTAATGTGGTTTGGGTGTGAGGTTAATAGGCTGAAACCTTTGCTAAAGATTCTTAAACCAGAGATTGGAAGTGGTGCGATGTTATGGAGCCTCCAGGAAGGGACCCACTCAACAAGTTCCCACAGGAAGAATCTACAGGTGTTGGTGGCATTTTGGATATGGACATCAAGAATATAGAATCACAGAGGACTCTGGCTCCCTCAATCAATGCTATGAACTAAGTGATGATTTCACAGAGAACTCACTTGGAGAGGTGAAAAGGAGTTTGCCTAGGGCTTATTGGTTTTGAAGTGGCAGTGGTATATGACAAATGGAATTTCAAAGTGCTTTGGAAGACATTAGTCTGCACTTCACTGTGGTTGTAGAGTGCTAGACCATGTGTGTGAACGTTTGAAAGGCCACAGAGAGGCAGGAGTAAGAAATTGAAGCGAGTAGATATGTTCTTGAAAAAATGAAGAGAGGCAGCCTGGCTGTATCTGCAAGTTATAATAAGAATAAAATTGGTCAAAAATAGAAGATTGAAAGACAGAAATAAATTGTTTAACTTTGAAGGAAATAAAGCAATCGAGTACTAATAACTGTTTTGAGAGTCAAGATAATGGGAAGAAATCAGCTTTAGAAAATGACATATTTTAAAGTGGAAAGAATGAAATAGAAAGGAATTTTCCTGACTGTATAGGTGTTCTTAAAGTCAATTAATCATGTTATATTAGGTGAGAAAGGAGGAACAGGTGTACCAGGAAACTGAAAAGGATGTAGAATAATTATCATAGGGCTTACGTGTCAGAGAGCTAGTTATATAGAAATACAATAATACAGAACCTATATTTGACAGTGTGTATGTGTGTGTGTGTGGGGGGGTATGTGTGGGGGTGCAGTGAAGGTTGAACCCAGGGGTATTTCTACTTCTAAGCTATAACCCCAGTCTTTTTTTTAAAAGAAATTTAAAACAAGTCTCAGTAAGTTGCTAAGGATCTCATTAAATTGCTAATGCTCACCATGAAACTGTGATCCTCCTGTCTCAGCCTCCAAAATACTGGTATTGCAAGTATGCACCACACACCAAGTGTGACATCACTTAAGAATGCAGAATGGCAGTCTTGTATTACATGGAAGATTCAGAATGTTTGCAGATTTGTTGGCTAGGCACTGGGAGAACTGAATTATCATGTCTATATATAATATAAACCTATTTTATATTACAGAATACTGGCAGAGCATGCCTAAAAATGCAGAGTCCATAAACAAGAATATAAAAATAAATGGGTGATGTAGTCATGCTGCATGAATGAAAAGAATGTACATGATGAAAGATTATTCCAGTTTTCAGGGATACGATGCAGAAATGCTTTAGAAGTGAAATGTTGATATTTTCTGAAGATCCTCTAAGGGATCCAGAAAATTCTATACAAGAACACTTAAGCCCTGTTTGCAATATGTTTGGCATTCAAACAGAGCAAGAGTTTTTCTTTTTTTTTTCTAAGATTCCATATGCTCATGTTGGTTTTATATTAAGGAAAATTTGAGAGGACTTTTTTAATAGCACAAACCTCATCTTTTTATAAAGAAAAAGTCAATGACAATCTCAGTTGATTCATGCTGATTGAAGAACCCAATAATTCATTCTGTCTGTATATCACAGTCAGATTTTATAGTGAGTGCTCAAAAATAATAACCACTGTGCCAAAAGAAAGAAAGAAAAATGAAAGAGTAGGATTATGGAACTTTTTATAGATGACTAGGAGTAGATATTCAGTTATCATCTATTAATTTTTCTCATTGTGAACAATTTAATTTTTAATGAGTTATCAATCAACACATTTGGAATAGTATTTCTTTCATTTTTTAATGAATAGCTCTGAAACATTGTGCAGTAGTGATTAGTATAGTACCCAAAAGGATTTGCGTTCTATATAGTTTACTGTTTTTCCCAAAGGCACCGTTTTTTTTTTTTTTTTTTTTTTTTTTTTTAATAAATGACTTTCCTCTCTAATGGTCTATGCTATTTAAACACCAGACTACGCTGGACATGGTGGCGCATGCTTATAATTCCAGTACTTGAGGGGCTGACACAGGAGGATCACAGGTTTATGATCAGCCTCAGGAATTTAGTGAGGCCCTCTGCAACTTAGTAAGACTCTGTTTTAAAATGAAGAGTAAAAAATAGGGCTGGGGTTATAGCTCAGAATGTAAAATGTCCCTGGGTTCAATCACTAGGACCTTAAAAGTAAATAAATAAATAAATACATTTAAAAAACACACCAGACTGAGCCAAGGCACTGCATCCAACACTCAGATTGTGGGAGTTCATTCTTCTTGAATTTTCTGTACTATCATAATGCTATTGTCGTTGTTCATCTGTAGACATGGTTTTATCTGTCATCTGTAAATATTAGTAGTCAATCCAGATAAGTGCTTAGTGCATAAACAGCACTGTTTATGAACTGCTTTAGGAGCCCTTGTTTAAAAAGTTACAGTGTATAACTGATATTATCAGAGTATGAATATTTTCCTTGCATTTATTTATCTATTAAGAATCAAAATCTGCAAATACTAATTTCAAGTAATCACAGATTTAGTGCAATATGAAGTGTGAGAAACATCTCCAGTAACTTCTATGAATATTTTTGCTTTCCCTAGGACTGTACACAGACACTGCAGGAAGCTGCAATTTTGAAACGACTTCCAGAAACTGGACCACAGCCTGCAGTCTGGCTCAAGATGATGAGGATGACTTGGACTGGGCCATTGGCAGCGCAATTCCTGTGGCGGCCTTGAGCCCCGACTCTGATCACACACCAGGTAAGTCCAGTCACAATACCCAGGCCAACTGAGCACTGGGCTGCGAGCCTGCTTTAGTGCTTGTGTGAATGTCAGAGGGCGTATGGGCCTAGAGAGCTTAGAAGGAGGGCTAGGGCCTTCTGTCCTAACCCTGAATCATTAAATAGACCCAGAGCTGTCATCGCTCCAGCAAGGAAGCCCTTGATACATACTTTACAAGACTTGCAGTTATTCACTCTACCCTAAAAGTGTCATTAAAGTCCCCAATTGGGGGAGTGGCATTTAGATTAGTAGATGCAATAGGTGAACATTTAAAGCCGCAATGACAAGAGCTCTCCTGCTGCTGCCGTGGCCAGTCAGTTCAGGAGCCAAGCTGGAAAAGGTAAATAAATGACGCTGGACTGAGTGAACAATGGCATCAAGACACGTTTTGCACCTGGCGTGGTGGCACACTGTAATCCCAGCACTTGGGAGGCTAAAACCGGAGAATCCGGGTTCGCGACCAGCCTCAGCTACTCAGTGAGGCCCTCTGCAACTTAGTGAGACCCTGTTTCAAAATAAAGAATAAAAAAATAGGACTGGGGGTGTAACTCAGAGGTGGAATGCCCCTGGGTTCAAGCCTCAGTACCACGAAAGAAAAAAAAAAAGACACGGTTTGCTTCCTGCCCTGTGGATTTGTGATTAGTGCTGTCTTTAATGGCTTTCTTCTTGGTAGACCCAAAACTGAAGTAAGTTTGTGATATTACTTGCTTTTACCCAGAAGTCCTGCACATGGAGCACTTTTCTTAGGGGGGGTCTAACTTTTCTTAGGGATTAAAAAATGCATTTTCTTTTCTTTTTTTTCTTAATTGGCGGTACTGGGGATCAAACCCAGGGGTATTCTATCTCTGAGTTACACCCCCAGCCAACTTTTATTCTTTGTTTGAAAACAGGGTCTCCCTAGATGCTAAGAGTCTCGCTGTGTTGCTGAGGCTGTCCTTCCTCAAAACTGTGATCCTCCTGTCTCAGTCTCCCATGAACTGGGATTATAGGAATGGGCCACCTTTTCTTAGAGATAAAAGATAACATTTATGAAGGATGACAAGTAGCCCGAGATGTTTGTAGGGGTTAACTTCATGTGTCAACCTGGAGAGTGTTTCTGGATGAGTTCATTTAAATTGGTAAAGTTGGCATGAAGCAGAGGGACCCCCACAACGTGACCACCAGTCAGCTAAAGGACTAAGTAGAACAAGACAGACCAGCCTCCTCTGCCAGAGGGAGCCGTGGACCGGCATTGGGCTTCTTCTGTATCATTAACTTTCCTGGGTCTCCAGGATGCTGGCTCTCTCTTTTCAGTCTCCATGACTATGTGTGCCAATTTCTTATAATAAATCTCTTTCTATATGTAAACACATCCTACTGGAGCTGTTTCTCTGGCGAAGCCTGACTCATGCAATATTCTTCTGAACAACTGAAGCATAAGCACAGTGTCAAAGAACATGATTATATGGAACTAAAATAGCTTCTCAAAGGAAAAGTATGGGAGATCGGGTTAGCCATTATATGACTGCTAAAAACAGAAAATTCATTGTATTATTTATATATTCCAAGCAGATTGAAGATATTGCACAGTTCAATTACAGCATGGGAGTCTGTTTTGTTTTAAAGTTTTCTCTCCTTCTTCAAATCAATTAATCTTTCTTCTTTTGACCTGACAACTTGTGTTTCCTTTTCCTTTCACAATGTTTCTTTTTTCCGAAATACAGTGTTAGTGCACACTAAATTATGGGTTGAACAGGGTAGAGAAATAATAAATGTAAAGGTCAATAATTAGAAAGATTTAGTATATAACAAAGTTGGATATTCTAATTCAGTGAGGGAAAGATACATTATTTAATATGGTACTGGCATGCCTGGTTATCCGCATAGAAGGGTATGAAATTAAACCCCACTTCTATATCATGTACAGGCATACATTTCTTAAAGACCTAAATGTAATAAAAGCAAAACTCTTGCAAGAAAACAGAGAGTACTTTGTGTACAATTGAGAGGCAGGATCTAACTTGCAAAACCCAGAAACCAATTTCTAAACCTAATAACCAAAGTATTCTGACCACATCAACATATAAAAACCAACACATCTGTATAATGATTATTTATTTCAGCATAGTTTGAAGTCAAGAAACAAGAAATAAGTAAATGAGCATCATACAATAATTTGTGTCCTTTTTTCTGATGATTCCATTCCTGGTCTTCTAGAAAACCTCCATTCTGCTCTCTCCTACTGGTTGTACTAATTTGCAGTCTCACCAACATGGTTCCTGCTTACCCACATCCTCACCAGCATTTATTATTGTTTGTATTCTTAATGATTGCTGTTTTAACTGGGGTTAGATGGAATTCAATTGGGTTATTTTTTAGTGTTAAGTTTTTTTAAGTTCTTGGAATATTCTACTTTTTCTGTTTTTATACTTTTATTGGTGCATTACAGTCTCACATCATAGTGTAAATCCTAGTGATAGTGCCACACATGCACACAGTGCTTGACAGGCTTTCTCCCAGCTCCTTCCCCACTCCCCCCTTCCCCAAACAGGGTATGGAGATTGACATTGGCATTCTTACAGAAGACCATGATGTCCGTGGAAGTGACTCCTTAGTTGTTTGTCCCCGACCCCACCACCTTCCCCTAGACCAGCTCCCTGGCTCTACAGGAGTTTCTCCTGCATTATCTGAAGTCCTTCTGCTATCCCCATCACTCCCCAGCTTCCTCGTATGAGAAAAACGTATGAGGTGGGCTAATCTTCCTTAACATAATGTTCTCCAAGTCCATCCATTTTCCTGCAAATGACATAATTTTGTTCTTCTTTGCTGCTGAGTAGAATTCCATTGTGTGAATATTCCATAATTTTGTAATCCATTCATCTGTCAGTGAACACCTAGGTTGGTTCTATAACTTAGCTATTGTGAATTGGGCTGCTATAAACATGAAAATGCATGTATTACTGTAATATTATGATTCTAATCCTGTGGAAAGAAACCCAGGATCATATGGAGGATCCATTCCCAATTTTTTGAGGGATCTCCACATTCATCTCTATAGTAGCTGCACTAATTAGCAATCCCACCAACAATGTAGAAGAGTTCCTATTTCCTTATGTCCTCACCAGCATTTATTATTGTTTGACTTCTTGATGTTTGCCATTCTGATTGGGGTTAGATGGAATCTCAGTGATTACTAATTTTATTTGCATCTCACTGATTACAAATGATGTTGCACATTTTTCATGTATTTATTGGCCATTTGTATTTCTTCTTTTGTGAAGTGTCTATTTAGTAAGTACAGTTGCCCAATTCTTGATTGGGTTATTTTTTCTTAGTGTTGTCTTTTAAGTTCTTTTTATACTCTAGATATTAGTCCTCTATCAGAGGAATAGCTAGCAAAGATTTTCTCCTATTCTGTAGTCTCTTTCTTTAGACTCTTGATGGTTTCCTTTGATGAGCAGAAACTTTTTAGTTTAATGTCATCACAATTAATAGTTATTGTTTCAATTTCCTCAGCTTTGGGAGTCCTCTACTTGAGGAAGTTTCTACCTGTGTCTATATGTTGGAGTGTTAGGCCTATGCCCTCCTCTAGTAATTTCAAAGTAACTGATCTAAATTCCAGGTCTTTTATCCATCTCAAGTTGATGCTTGTGCAGGATGAGAGGTGTGAGAGGTAGGGAGATAGGGATTTAATTCCATTTTTTTTTAACAAATGGATAACCAGTTTTCACAACACCATTTGTTGGAAAGGCTCTTTTCTCTAATGTATATATTTGGCACCTTTGTTGAAAATCAATTGGTGTGAATTTGTTTCTGTATCTTCTATTCTGTTCCATTGGTCTGTGTGTCTGCTTTTGTGCCAATATCATGCTGCTTTTATTACTTTAGCTCTATAGTATAATTTGAAGTCAGGAATTGTGATGTTCATACATGGTTCTTATTTCTGAGAATTGCTTTGGCTATTCTGGGTAGTTTGTTTCTCCATATGAAACTTAGGACTGATTTTTCTAGGTCTTTGAAGAATGACACATGTATTTTGATGGGGATTACATTGAGTCTCTAGATCACTTTTGCTAGAATGGTCATTTTGATAATATTTATTCTGCTTATCCAAGAACATGGGAGAAATTTCCATCTTCTAAGACTTTCTTCAATTTATTTAGTGTTTTATAATTTCATTTTAGAGGCCCTTTACCTCCTTGCTTAGATTTTTTACGTTGCTTAGGTATTTTATTGTTTTTGGTTATTGTGAATGAAATTTTTTCTGGTTTTCTTTTTTCAGTGGATTCATGGTTGTTATAGTGATAAGATACTGAATTTTTTAGATTGATTTTATGTCCCACTACTTTGCTTAACTAGTCAATCAGCACTAGAAGTCTTTGGATGAGTTTTTTTTTTTTTTTTTTTTTTTTTTTTTTTTTA
>PVLC010021228.1:9890-28339 GCA_004027655.1 Graphiurus murinus
TACTGGGGATTGAACTCAGGGGCATTCTACCTCCGAGCTATACCCCCAGCCCTATTTTTTATTCTTTATTTTGAAACCGAGTTTCACTAAGTTGCGGAGTGCCTCACTAGGTAGCTGAGGCTGGCCGTGAACCCGGATCCTCAGGTCTCAGCCTCCCGAATGCTGGGATTACAAGCATGCGCCACCACGCCCGGCCATTGCTAGTATCTTGTTTAGCAGTTTTGCATCTAAGTTCATCAATTATATAGGCCTATAGTTTTCTTTTCTTGAGCTTTCTTTATTTGGCTTCGGTATTAATGTGACATTGGCTTCTTAGAATTTGTTTGGGAGGGTCTCGTTTCTTTCTATTTCACGGAATAGTTTGAGGAGTATTGGGATTAACTCTTCCATAAATGTTTCATAAAATTCACTTGGAAAACCATCTGGCCCTGGGCTTTTGTTTGATGGTAAACTCTTTATTGCTGTTTCTATCTGCTTGATTGCTATTGGTTGGTTTAAGTTTTCTGTATCTTCTTGACTCATTTTAGGGAGGTTATATATGTCTAGAAATTTGTCAATTTCTTCTAGATTTTCAATTTTGTTGGAGTATAGTTTTTCAAAATTGTTTCTGATGATTATCTGTATTTTCATACTGTCAGTGGTAATATCACGTTTTTCATCTCTTATTTTGGTAATTTGGGTGGATTCTCTCTTTCTTTTAGTTAGGTTGACCAATGGTTTATTTATCTTGTTTATTTTTTCAAGAAACCCATTTTTGATTTCGTTGATTTTCTGTATGATCTTTTTATTCTCTACTTCACAAATTTCTGCCCTGATTTTCATAATTTCCTGTCTTCTATTAGCTTTGGGGTTGGATGTTCTTGTTTTTCAAGGACTTTGAGCTGTGTCATTAGGTTATTTGGTGATTTTCTGTTCTTCTTATGTGGGCACTCAGTGCTATAAATTTTCCTATTAGTACTGCCTTCAAGGTGTCCTAGATGTTTTGATATGTTCTGTCTCTGTTTTCATTGGTTTCTAGGAATTTTTTTAATTTCTCCCCTTACTTCTTCTATCACCCAGTCCTCATTCAGCAATGTGGTGTTCAGTCTCCATGTGTTTACATGGTTACTTTGGATCTTCTTAGAGTTGATTTCTAGTTTCACTCCATTGTGGTCTGAAAAGATGCATGGAATTATGTTACATTTTTTTAATTTGCCAGTGCTTGCTTTGTGTCCCAGAATATGGCCTATTTTGGAGAAGGTTCCATGTGCAGCTGAGAAAAATGTGAACTCAGCTTTAGTTGGGTGAAAGAGTCTATATGTGTCTAATAGGTCCATTTGCTTTACGGTATTCTTTAGGTCTGAGGCATCTCTACTCACCTTTTGTTTCAAAGATCGGTGTAGTGATGTGAGAGGAATATTGAAGTCTCTCAACATTAGTGTATTGGGATCTATGTGTGTCTATATCATACGGAGTTTGTTCTATAAAAGTGGCTCCATCTATGTTTGGGGCATAGTGGTTAATAATTGTTATTTCCTCTTGCTGGATTGTTCCTTTTACTAGTAAAAAATGACCTGCTTTGTCTCTTCTGATAAGTTTAGGCTTGAAGTCTAGTTTATCTGATATCATGGTTGCTACTCCTGCTTGTCTTCGGTTTCCATTGTCATGGATTACCTTACTCCAGCACTTCCCCTTTAGTTTGTGGGAATCTTTGCTTGTAAGGTGTGTTTCTTTCAGGCAGCATATAGATGAGTTCTGAGTTTTGATCTATTTTGCCACCTTGTGACTTTTTATTGGGGAGTTGAGACCATTTATATTCAGTGTGAGTACTGAGAGATGATTTTTAATTCCTAACATTTAGGGTTTTGACTTCTGTTTTCAGTGGTGTTTATTCTTCTTTGCTTGGTTGTTTGCTTCCTGGAAATTATTGTTTCTCTGGTTCTGACGTTTACTTGTTAGTTCTTCTTTGTAGTTAATCTCTTTGAGTATTTTCTCCAGTACTGGTTTGGAAGATATAAATTCTTTCAGTTTCTGTTGGTCATGGAAGGTTTTTATATCCCCATCAATTTTGAGAGAGAGTTTTGCTGGGTAGTAGAATCTTGGCTGCAATTTATTTTCTTTCAGAGTTTGGAAAAAGTTGCTCCAGCCCCTCGTGGATTTCATGATTTGATTTTGGAGGTCTGGAGTGATTCTGATTGGTTTGCCTCTAAATGTCACTTGGCCTTTTACTTTTGTTGCCTTTAGAATTCTCTCCTTAGCCTCTGCATTAGTCAACTTGATTATTATGTTGCATGGTGAACCTCTTCTTTGGTCTTGTCTTGAGAAAGTTCTGTGTTTCCTGTACCTGTGTGTCAACTTCTCTTTCTATGTTTGGAATATTCTCTGATATTCCTTCTTTGAAAAGATTGCTTATTCCATTAGTTTCAACTTCTAATCCCTCTTCTATGCCTATTATTCTTAGGTTTGTTCTTTTACAATTGGCCCAATTCATACTGTCAATTTTTTTTTCTCAATTATGTACTATGGATTCATTTTTGGAATGGTCATCTTCTAAGAGTGATATTCTATTTTCCCTGTGGTCTAATCTACTGTTTATAGTTTGCCTTGATGCCTTCATTTCAGTTATTTCATCTTTCACTTCCTTCAATGCTTCTCTTTGGTTCCTTTTCAGGTCATCACATTCTTTGTTTATTTGTTACTTTATTTATTTCCAACTCTCCCTACATTCTTCCCGAAAATCCTGTATTCTTTCTGGTATTAAAGATATGAATTGTTCTTCTGGTAATCTCTGCCATTCTGGGTTGGTGAGATCTGTTATTGACTGGTTGTGTTGGTTCATTGTTTCTTTGCTATTTTTCCTTCCTATGGTTCCACTTTTCTTAAATTTATATCTTTGGTGGTCTTGCAGTTTTTCTCATACAATCTCTGCAGTGGGGCTTTAGAGGTGTCTGCTGGTATATACAGGGACATGTTGTGTTCAGTGGTGAAGGTTGAGTGAGAAGTCACAATGATGAATTCAAGTATAGAGTAAAGTAGAGGGTATGGTCCAGTGGAATAGGAGGTTGAGTGAGTTGAGGTGATATATTGTAAAGATTAGAAATGGTAGATATTTTGAGGGATTCTGGTAGTCAATATAGAGTTTTGAGTATGATAGTATGAGATGGTCTTGATATGAGACAGGAGAAAAAGGAAAAAGAAAAGAGAGGAGGGAAAGTTTTGAGGAGAGGAATATAGATGGCAGAGAGGGAGGGAAGCTTGTAAAAGGGATAAGGAGGGCATTCAACAAGCTAAGCAAGAAATAACAAATCAACCAATCATCCCAACAAACATAAGTAAATCAAGGCAAAATAAAAATGAAAACATAGTAAAAACAGATAAAACATAACACCAAAAAAAAAAAAGAAAAACAAACAAAAAACCTTAAAACCAGAAAACAAGAGCAAGAAACAAAAACAAAAACCCTGCTAGTTCCTAAGTACAGAGCTTAAATTTTCTAGTGTGTCTCTGGCATTTCTATTTGCTCTGTCAGTGCAGGCAGGGGCTTCCACTGATGCCTCTCCTGCTGCAAGATTGTGTCTCTGAGCTCTCCACAGTGCTTGTCTGCTGGTGGCGGGAGTGCAGTTTAAATCCCGGGCATTTTCAGATGCCCTATGTGCACTGGGTTCTTCCCGCATTCCTTTCCTATCTAATTACTAGAAGGGCGGGTGACTGAGTCTGTCCATTATATAGGGGCCCGCACCCCAGGGGTGCAAGCCAACTTACAGATCCCTGCTGCTCTGGCTCTGGTGGGAAGGGTGAGCTGGGTGACCTCAGCGCTGGCTTAACATGGTTGTCCCAGGTGTTCTTGTTCGCTGTTGAACTTGCAGGTAAATGCTGCCTAATTATGGTATGGAGTTTCATAGTTGCTTACTCCACCTCTGGTCACTGGGGGCACAGTAGGTCGATGAAGCTCTGAGTAGCTGGCAGAATCCTGACTGGGAAGATGGTGGCTCACAAAATAATGGCCACGGTTGGCGCGTGCCGGCTGCCTTGTTCTCCCTGGGTTCTGTTCAGCTGCTCTTATTGCCTTGTTCTCTCTTCTACTGCTTTGTTCCTTTTTCCTTCTGTCAAGAAGCTGCATTTGTGGCAGTTTTAATTCAAGCTCCGCAGTGCAGTCACTTGCTGTTCTGTCTCTGGCCAGAGAGGTGAGTTGGGGTGATCCCATGGGGGCTTACGCTGGTCGTCTGGTCCTCCCATGCGTTCCAGTTGCTGTGGAAGTTGCGGAATCCGCCACCTGGGTAGGGTGTGGAGATCTGGAGTTACTTCCTCCACATCTTTTTGCTGGATCCACAGTGGTGTTAGCAGACCCCAGTGTTTGGCTGGTCACTGTGGCTCATACCCCAGCGCCGAGCCGCCATGTGGCTGGACTCTTTTGCTCTCCCTGGTCGGCTCTCTTTGGTTGTAATTCAAATTTCGCTTTTTTTTTTCTTCCATTAAGAAGCTGATTTTATGGCAGCTCTCAGCACCTAAGGCAGTGTGTTTCACTTAGACGCCACCTTGGCTCCTCCACCCACTTATCCTCCCATGTTCTTGCATAGGTAGAAAAAATATTGCCAAGGTGGCCATCCTACCAAAGCTGATCTATAGATTCAATGCAATCCCTATGAAAATACTGATGTTGTAGCCAGGCATGATGGCAAATGCCTGTAATTACAGTACTTGCGAGGTTGAGACAGGTAGATTGCAGGTTTTAGGCCAGCCTCAGCAACTTATCAAGGCCCTCGGCAACTTAGCAAGACTCTGTTTCCAAATTTTTTTTTAAAAAAATGGCCAAGACTGTAGCTTGGATGTAAAACTCCCCAGGGTTCAATTCCCAGTACCATGCACACAAATTTGAATATCATTCTTCACAGAATTAGGAAAAACAGTCCTAAACATTCATATGGAAGAAGAAAAGACTCAGAATAGGTAAAGCAATTATCTTTATACTTTATTGGTGCATTGTAATTACACATTATATTGAGGTTCAAAGTTATACAAACATACATGCACAAAGGTACTGGTATCGCCAAAGTAATTCTGAACAATAAGAACAATCCTGGAGACATTACAATACCTGATTTCAAATTATACTACAGAGGTATAGCAACAAAAACAAAAGTATGATGTTGACATAAAAACAGACATATAGACCAATGGAATAGAAGATACCAAGACAAATCCTCAAACTCATAGCCAGTTGATTTTTTTGACTACAGAGCCAAAAATATATACTGGAGAAAAGACAGACTTTTAAACATAGTAGAGGTAAAACAGGATATTCATATGTAGAAGAATGTAATTAGAACCATATTTCTAATCCTGCACAAAAGCCAACTCATGATGGATCAAAGATCAATTTTAAATTATGTAAGTATATAAAAGGTTTTCATTTATATTCATTAAAGTACAGTTATGTCTTTAAAAACCAATAGCTACTTATGTTGTTATTGATGGTTGTATAGTTCCAATCTGCCCTGAATTTACTTGAATGAGCTGCAGTGTGAACAAATATAAAATCAAAACACTTCGTGCCTCAGCCTCACACAGTAGTTCTGAAGATTTGAAGCTTTGTTTGGACACTTAGACCACTGCATGTTCATCCACCAGACACCAGCTAGTGTTATTTATTTGCATTGGAAACTGAGGTTTTGTCTTAATGAGACTTTAGGTGGTGGGAGAATGTCTACACTGAGCAGCACACAATTTCTATGTTTGGGTTCATGTCTTGGGATCTTGGGGCTTCCTTTTTACTAATACATCATGGACTCAGCCCTTCCATATCTGGATGAGATATTGGGCTTCATATGGAAAAAGGTGTATGGCTCTAACTCCTGCTTGGCAGCCAGCATAAAATGGACTATGTATATAGGGACTGAAATCTGCAGATCTATACACAAATAAACCTTTTGTCCTCTAAATTTTGTGCATGTCAAATGTTTGGATCACAGCAGTGAGAATGCTGACTGAAACATAAGATCAGTGATGTGACCATATGGGTAGACATTGCACAGATTCTTCTCTAAGCTTAAAGTCTAATTTATATCTTGTGCTGCATACTCATTTATAATTTGGTTTACTAAACACACATGTTTAATTCTATATTTTAAACTAATTTATTACCATCACTCTATTCAGTCTTTTAGTTCCAGGCTTTTAGGATGTTTTGGAATTGTGAGTTTGTCATTTACTGTGTTAATATGCATTACATCTTTCAACTTCCCATCTGCTGAATTTGATAACCTATGTTCTTTAAATATTTATTATGTATAAATTGATATATTCAAAAGGATATATATAAATTATGAAGCATAGTACAATGAAAAATATCCTTGGACCTACTAGCAATTAGAATATCACTAATGCCACTACACTGCTCTCCCAAGATGGTAACTACCACCTTGAATTTTGTTTCTATCATTTCCTTGATTTATTTCTAGCTTCTTAACATAATTTATTTACCCTAAATTATATTTTAGTTAATACATGTTAACATACATTACTAATAATTACAAGCCATGAGCAATGGCTCATGCCTGTAATACTAGTACTTGGGAAGCTGAGACAGGAGGATTGAAGGTTCAAGGCCAGACTCAGCAATTGAGCAAGATCCTCAGAATTCTAATGTGACTCTGTTTCAAAATAAAAAATAAAAAGGGGGCAGGTTTTCTGAGGTCCAGCCTCAGCAGGTGAGGGGTCCTTGAAGGAGATGTAGAGTCCGCAAAGGAAGAGATGAGAGATGGAGTGCAGTTAAGAAGCTCAGGAGGGCATCTCTGCTTCTTCTTGGCTGTGATTTATTTTTTATACATTTAAAATCATAATATAATCAACATTCCTTCCTCATGTGTACTTCACTTTTTTTCCAAGAACCCACACCTCTTGCTACATATCTAGCAGCCATTTTGGTGAACATACAATATTAATATTATCTCATTACACAAACTTTCCATTCTTTGCAAAGATATTTTCCTGCTGTCCTTCCTGTTAACCTTTACCTTATGTATGCCCTTTGTATAATTTTAGAAAGTAATACAACTAAATAAAAAGGTGCCAGTCTTTCTAGAAGCTAAAAGGTCGTCTACTAAAATTATACTTATATTATCTAAAATTATGCCTCTATATATATTTCCCTTATCATATGCATTTTTATAATTAAGTTGCTAATGGTGTAATGCAATACTTGCAGCCAAGTTGGTTTTTTTGTTTGTTTTTTTGCAGTCCTGGGGATTGAACTCAGGGGCATTCTACCTCCGAGCTATACCCCCAGCCCTATTTTTGATTCTTTATTTTGAAACAGGGTTTCACTAAGTTGCGGAGTGCCTCACTAAGTAGCAGGCTGGCCATGAACCTGGATCCTCCGGTCTCAGCCTCCCAAATGCTGGGATTACAAGCCATGTGCCACCACGTCTGGCTTGCAGCCAAGTTTTTTATAGTACTTGTTTAACTGCCTAATAATAGAATTTCTCTGCTCTTTGCTTAACAGACACCATTGGGGTCTTTGCCTTGCTAAACATTGCATGAAAGGCAGACTCCTTACATACATCCATTTGCCATTGATATTTACTATATGCCTCCCATCTTCATCGTATATGTCAGTATAAGGGAGGGATGGATCTGTAGGTGGTGGAAAGGTAAAGGCATTAGTTCTTGCCCCCTGAGGTGGATATAACAACCACCCCCTAATCCTGTAAGCCACATATGGTGGGCCTTGTACTGTAGGTACCACCTTTCTAGGGTTAATAAATGGCTTTCTAAGTTGTAATACTTTAAGAGAACTTCCCATTTGCACTATAGGCGCAAATAACTCAGTTATTCGGAGTTTATCCATAAACTCCTTATTAGTCATGTTAGGACTGGTCGAATTTTTAGCACAAATTTCTGGGCAATTGTCATGGTAGAGTTTTCCCCCTCCTCTTCTTGTAACTCATATTTTTCCCTTAAACAATATTCATCTTTTGTAGCAATTTGCAAATTTCCAATTACTAACATTATTATAGTTAAAAATACACAGAAAAGGAATCATGGCTTCAGTTTAGTCTGGGATCTCCAGCCTTGTGGAGATCACCTCTCCACTGGTACTTTGTCAAACAGTGGGAGTGACAGCACCTCCACCACAGGGGTATCATCACTAGAATTTTGTGCTGGACCTGGAACCAGGAGCTAAAGAAATGAGGCGGACAATAGTCTTTTGCCATTGCCAATTTTATTCTGAAGATCTGCAAGCATTATAGCTAGCAGAACCCAGGGGATTATTCAAGGTGACAAACTATGTGACAGCCCTAAGCACATAGCACAATTGATTATTCACAGAAGAAGCTAAGTCAAGGTCTTTTTATAAAAGAAATCTATCTGGTTACAAAGAACATTCAGATCTCTTGGGATATACAAAATCAGAATGTCCTGGCCTAGCAGGAAGCATGAGAACACAGCCAAGGTTACATCTGTATACAGGACACACTGAGTGAAAGACCTCTGTCTTTCTTCTTGGAGTTTTCTCACAAGACTCATTGTGTTTCTTCACAAGATGTTTTCCAATGGCCCGTATCCCTAAATCTCTCCCTTTTTTTATTTTTTAAATGCAACACTGCAAGGGTCGTAGCAGTGTGGACTTCTTGATCCCTAATCATTTGTTTGTGGATGCAGGAAAATCCTACAACAAGAAAAAAAAAAGACATTGTTATAAAAACAAGACTAGAAGCCAGGTGTGGTGGTGCACGCTTGTAATCCCAGCATTCAGGAGGCTGAGACTGGAGGATCCGGGTTCGCGGCCAGCCTCAGCTACCTCGTGAGGCACTCTGCAACTCAGTGCAGAGTTATTTTATTTCAAAATAAAGAATAAAAAATAGGGCTGGGGTATAGCTCGGAGGTAAAACACCCCTGAGTCCAATCCCCAGTACTACAAAAAAATAAAAAATAAAAAATAAATTAAAAAAAATCAAGACTAGAGATAAGATTGTGAGTCACACTTTGCCACCATGAGTGGGAGTCCATCCCCTGAAGAGCTCAAGCTATCCCTTCTGCCAAATCCTCTTCTGAGATCCTGGGGATCTGCTTAGCAAATGTATCAAAAACATCCTTTTGTAACTCAGCCACATTTGGGCTAAGGTCCCCTCAAACATCTTGTAAGTGGTACTTAATCTCTTCCCAGATATGATTGCTTTGATCAAATTTGGCAAGAATAATGCAAAGAGAAGTGGTATTCGAAACATATTTCATAGAAATCTGTTTTTGTAAATCAATTAATTGATCACCCAACCATTTTAGACTTTGTCGTTGATATTGTACTTTGGATTTCAATTGTTCACACTCCGAATTTGCCTTACCCACAAAGTGTGGGAATCCTTTTGCCAATTCTGCACAAAGACATCAGTTTGTACAGAGGTTTGCAAAGCCACTCCAGCTACAGCAGCAGTAGCCACAATGGCAATTATGTCAATGATAGCAATAATGATCCATTCTATAAGTTGTTTAGATCTATGTAATAACTGTTTTAGGATATTAGACATCAATTTAGCCATGGGTCCTTCTTCCCATGGTCAGGTTAAATTTACAGGGAGCCAGACTCCCATTCAAGATTTCAGCAAAATGATTGAGTGTTGTGATGCATTAAAATCCACTGATCAGTTTAAACAAGTATACAATCAACAATCCCAACAATCCACACTGTGTAGAGTTTCATTCATATGCAACATATCTACAGCAAGAACATAAGGCATTTTTACACAAGCTTGTTATGAAAAATAATTGTGACGGAAAGTATAGTTACTAGGTATGGATCAAGTAAAGTTTCTTATACAAGTTTGTAAACATTTCATGGCAGCAGCAAGCTTCCAAATATGTCATTGTTCAGGTTCTAATACATTAGTCTGGGTGATTCATAACCATGGTCATGGAAGAGAAAGACCTCCATCATACCATGCCATAAGTCCAGAAGATTCTTGATGTATAATTGTATGCTTATGCAAATGCCATTGCACAGAAGTATTGTATTGACACCAATTAGTTGTGTCCATGCTGTTTTCCTCTGAACAATTGGTTATAAACCAGCCATGAGGTCCCCAATCAATGAAGTTGTAGTCCATATGTGTAACTATTTTCCCCAGCTTTCCATGGCATGTGGACCAGTGTATAGGTTTATACACACAATGTCTATAAGATATTGTCTTAGAAATAGGATCAGCACTTCTTCCAGTAATATTAGTGGTGAAAGTATTTCTGTCTGAAAAGTCAAAATACTGTGTTGAAAACAGTCCCATCAGGTCATGGTTTAGTTCATAAGCCCATACTTGCCACCCAGAAGAACAGGTGATAAAGGCCACCATGGCACGGAATAAATTTTCTAGAGTGCAAGGACTCTTAGTACTGTGCAGAACTGCTACCCCTCATGTTGATAGGCTCTTAATTTGACCCCAAGTTGGCAGTTCTGCCTTATGATGATAAGGCCTTAATCTCTTTTTAGATTTGATCTGCAGAGCTGCCACCTTTCAGGTGACATCCTCTGTTTCCTTGCTCTCTGGCAGGTTCCGCTGGCTCAATCCTAGGCCAGAGCAGCCAAATAGAAATTCATAATGTTTCAGAGGATCCATCTGTAAGGGCAGAAGCATATTCCTTCCCAGTTTAGTTACATATTCCAGCTTCCATACATCAAATTGTTTATACCATACTGGGTTTTTCACTTTAACAGTGTCTGACGTAGAGGCAGCAAAGTGTTTCTTCTCCTGAGTGATAATCTCTCCTTGCAGTAAATTAAAAAAATTAAGAGTAAATAGAGCAAGCACTCAGGGTGTTCCTTTTTTTTTTCTTTTTTTTTTTTTGCGGTACTGGGGATTGAACTTAGGGGCATTCTACCTCCGAGCTATACCACCAGCCCTATTTTTTATTCTTTATTTTGAAACAGGGTCTCACTAAGTTGTAGAGTGCCTCACTAGGTAGCTGAGGCTGGCCACGAACCCGGATCCTCCAGTCTCAGCCTCCCAGATGCTGGGATTACAAGCGTGTGCCACCATGCCCAGCAGAAGCCTTTAGTTCTTCTAAGGCAGCTGGAGTTAAGGTTCTAAGACTGGCCATTGAAGAGTCTCCTTCTAAAATGTTAAATGTGTTAGTTAAAGTATAATTGGGAATCCCTAACATAGGGTAGAGCCAGTTTATATCTCCCAGAATTTTTTGAAAATCATTAAGTGTTTGTAAGGAATTTTTACAAGGTGACCTAAACAAAAGACCAAATCTTCTGTTTGCACCTTTTCTGGGGCTAATATAAGACCATATCCTTGAAGCTGAATCTGAGCAAATTCATACAACTTTTGTAATTCTTTACTATCTTTAGTGGATAAGAGTATATCATCTATATAATGTATAATATAAGCACCTGGAAACTGTTTATAAACAGGTTGCAATACCTTGCCAACATAATATTAATAGATGGTGGGGGAATTTGTCATTCCTTGAGGCAATACTACCCAATGATATCTGTGTTGAGGTTCCTTATTATTTGTTGAGGGCAAAGAAAAGGCAACATGTTTTCTATCCTCAAGGTGGAAATAAATAGTATAAAAACAATCCTTTAAATTTAGTACAAGTAAAGGCCAGTTGGACTTGGAATGCCAGGCTGCAGAGATCCTATAGGCATCATTATAGAATTAACATGTCATAGGTCAATAAGCAATCTTCATTTACCCAATTTCTTTTTAATTACAAACATTGCCAGTCCCATGGGGAAAGAGACAGTCTGATATGACGTGCTCTTAGTTCTTCTTTTACTACCTCTTGCAGAGCCTGCAGTTTTTCAGAAGTTAAGGGCCATTCGACTATCATGATAATGGACATCTGCTCCTGAATCTAACAATCCTGTAAAAGTGTGGCCATCCATGGTTATATCTAAAAGAGGCTTTTCTCCTGCCTTCAAAATTGTACTAAAAGCCACCATCTTGTTGGTGCTGCCAAATCTTCCTTTCTTAATTTTTTAAAAAATTTTTGCAGTACTGGGGATTGAACTCAGAGGCATTCTACCTCCAAGCTATACCACCAGCCCTATTTTTCATTCTTTATTTTTGAAATACGGTCTCACTAAGTTGCAGAGTGCCTCACTAGGTAGCTGAGGCTGGCCGCGAACCCGGATCCTCTGGTCTCAGCCTCCCAAATGCTGGGATTACAAGCATGTGCCACCATGCCCAGCTCCTTTTTTTTATTTTTTAAGGGTTTAGTTTTAAGAGTACCATAGGCCCATTCATTTGACTGAAAAGTTATTGTAGATTTTAAGAAGCCAAGAGCATTTTAAAGTATCAATTACTTTTTGTACTTATCTAATTAAATAATTAAGGTATAGACCTTAAAAATGTCTTATCTGATGTCTTAAAAATCAGATAAACATCATTAAGGTGCAAACATCCTTTTTCTGCAAAAGAAAAAAACATTAAAAGCAATGAATATTGTATCTGGAACCTCTTACAGAAATACAATCTCGATTAATTATTTAAGGAAAAAAGCATGTGTTAGTAATTTTAAGAACATTTTTACTTTACTCTCATGAATGTATCTTAGATTTACTCAGTTGTTAAGATTTATTTAAGTCATATGAACTCAGAGGCATTTGATCCTATGTTTTCTTTAAATTTTATGAGCACTTATTCCAGGCCTTAGATACAGATGTGAAAAGGAAAAACTACATAGGTGTTTCTTCTTACACAGCTGGTAATGCTTGGCCTACTATGGGTAACACTAAATCAAATTTTTACAGGTGGTCACTTTGTCCCCCCATGGCAAGCAAACATTCCATTCACCACTGTTTATCTCCTCTTTCTTAGAATACCAAACACAGAATTAACCCTTGAATAGCTGCTAAGTAAAGATAGGAAGAAGAAAAAATTCACAAAGATAGGAACTAGAAAGCCTCTATTTAGATAAAACAAACAAATAAATCAGAACAAAAATATATGTGTGCACACCCAGGTAAAAATCCATGAGCTCAGAGAAAAAAGAAAGGTCTTAGTTTCAGTGTTTAAAGAAGCTGTATTTTACTGTAAATTTGTCCTTTTTTTGCAATTAAAACATTTGTCATGGGGGGGGACACCCTAATGTGCACGATGTACTTACACAATTATATCAAGGCCACTCACTAAACTGAACTTCTTGAGGAGGGAGGGCAAGGGAGCGGGGTGGGAATTGGGGAAGGGGTTAAATGAGAAATGTGTGCACATATGTCATTATCAACTTGTACCTAACAAAGATGTATGCTTACAATGCACGAATTATTACAATGAAAAAAAATTTTGTCACTCATTTGTTTCTGAACAACAAAGGTTTTAAGGGCAGCTAATTTTGGCTCTATGCTTAAAGGTGCCCACATTTCTACAGAGCTTTGTATAAGTCATGACATTACCAGATTTCCTTTGTGAACTGATCAAATTTTGAAAATCCTTGTTAGTATTATCAAAAGCAAGCTGTCTCAATAATAAGTCCTGTAAATCCTGTCACTTGACCTGTTTTTCTGTAGCATCTTTTAGTTCAGTGGGGATTTTCCCTAAGCCTCTCCCCTTTAAGCATTTCAGCTGAATGTTTAACATTTGAAAAGGCAGCTCCAGATTATCTGGCCAACCCTCCAGGGAGAGTAGAGAACACATCCTCTGCTTTCTGCTTTATGATCCAGCTCTTCCCAATTTGTCTGCTATGCCAGGAGTCATCTGCATGGCGGCTTTTACTTTCGCTTTTGACTACACAGGAAAAATTTCTTTTCAAGCATCAGAAACAAGTTTTGATGCTTTATAGTCCAATTCATATTCATGTAAGGAATCTGCCAGAGCTGGGTGTGGTGGCGCACGCTTGTAATCCCAGCATTCGGGAGGCTGAGACTGGAGGATCTGGGTTCGCGGCCAGCCTCAGCTACCTAGTGAGGCACTCTGCAACTTGGTAAGACTCAGTTTCAAAATAAAGAATAAAAAATAGGGCTGGGGGTGTAGCTCAGAGGTAGAATGCCCCTGAGTTCAATCCCCAGTACCGCAAAAAAAAAAAAAAAAAAAAAAAAAAGAAGGAATCTGCCATTAATTTTTCATGGTGTACAACTTCCTCATCATTTTGTAAAATTTTTATTACAAGCCCTATCAAAGTCCACATAACCCAGAATTGCAGTGGTATGCACTCTTGGCAATAAGCCTTTTGTATATTTTGTTTTACTTTTTCTCAGATTTCTTCATCTAAGGTGCCCTCTTCAGGGGACCATGGATTATATCTGCCCACTACTTCCCAGCCAGCCAGCAGCTAGAATTTAGAAATCTGTCCCAGCTGTCCAGCAGCTGGAATTTAGAAACTTGTGCTCCACTTTCCAAAGTAATGTACCAGTTCTACATACAGGATTAGTTTTCCCTGTTTTAGCCCCATTTTTGCCTATTCACTTCCTTCTGTAGGGGTCTCCCTGGTTTTCTCTAGTACTGAATATCTTCAGGTTCCTATTTATGGGTGCCACTTATCAGTACTCTCGAAGTTGGTGCTGGACCTGAAACCAGGACATGAAGAAATAAGGCAGGCAACAGTCTTATGCTATTGCCAATTTTATTCTGAAGATCTGCAAACTTTATAGGCAGCAGAACTCAGGAGGTTATTCAAGGTTACAAACTATGTGACAGCCCTAAGCACATAGCACAATTGATTATTTGCAGAAGAAGCTAAGCCAAGGTCTTTTTGAAAAAGAAATCTATTTGGTTACAAAGAACATTCATATCTCTTGGGCTATACAAAATCAGAACATCCTGGTTTGGCAAAAAGCACGAGAACACAACCAAGCTTACGTCTGTATACAGAAAACACTGAGTGAAAGACCTTTGTCTTTCTTCTTGGAGTGTTCTTACAAGACTCATTGTGTTTCTTCATAAGATATTTCCAATGGCCCACATCCATACACAGGGGGTGTAGCTTGGAGGTAGAATGCCCTGGACTCAATCCTCAGTACCAATAATAAGAATTATCTACATATATTCTTGTTTCCTAATTATTCAACTTTGTTTCTAAAGTTTGACCTTGTTGAATAACTAGGTCCTTTTTCCCTCCACTAAAGTAACTAATGAGCTTGTAAAACTTATAGAATAAATTTTTGGAACATTGGAATCTAAAAACAAAAGTAAAACCAAAACCCCAAACCAAACCAAACTTAAAACAAGCAGATAATGCTTAGTGAATGTAGTGAATTTCTATAATTTTATCTTTCCTCAGTGTCTATTTTGAACATAGATTTAACTGTCTCATAAGAGAAGCACAACTTAGTCACCCTTAACACAGTCTCCAGTTCTCTACCTCCTCCCAGTTCCTCAGTGTGGCTAATCCTGGTATCTGCCTTGTACAATCACTTCCTGTTGACCGCCTCTCTCTATGACATATAGATACAACTTGCTCTCAGTCATTGTGTCACCCAAGCCTGCTTGCTCTAAACTCGCCAATTAGAACTCCCCATAAGAATCCTGCTTGAGTCCCTCTCTGAATCCCAATAAAGTCTTCTTCTTATAGGCCCATGCAGAAGGGAAAGATCTTAAAAACTTGCAGTTTGGCTAAAAGAGCACATGTAAAGTTGGGGCCAAGAAAGTTGTGGTTGTTATAGATACATCTGTCACTAAAAAGTTAATTACTTTGTAAAGAGATAATGGGAAAGATGCCTTGAGGACAATTCAGGAATCAGCATTCCCATCCACCACAGGCTCAAGTGTGTAAAAGTGGAAACTTATGTGAAATAGATCACTTTGAGAAGAGTCGTAGGGGGCAACCTGCTTGTACAAGGATACTTGAGAATTTGCTTCTCAGAATTTGTTTCACCACGCTCAGCTGCCCAGACACTCTGAGCCCACTGCAGCAGTGGTCCAAAGAGGCCCTCGCTAATGTTCCATTTGTTGCTGATTCTGCAGTTGACTTCTTAACTGCTAGAGTTAAGGGGTCATGGAGGCTTCACAAATATTTCAAAGGAAGTTCCTGAGAAGCCAGGCAATGTGTATCAGGGTTGGAAATCCTGCAGGGAGCCCCTGAAAGGTCCAAGAGTGAGCTGTGAGAATGAAGCTGAAGCTGCAGTGGAGACCCCAGGAATTCAGAGATGCCAGGGATATGGAATGTCTGCTGAGGCTGCAGGCTATGGAACCAGTTGAAGAGAGTGGTCAGGTGGGCTGCAACCTGCAAGGCCATAGGAACATGTATGACAAGTTCTCTGGGGCCCACATTTCATCACTGTGTGCCCCAGATTCTGAACGTGGAACTATAGGACTTAATGTTTGCCTATGGATTTCAGTCTTGCTTTGGTATCATTCATTCTTTCTATGCATCTTTTCTTCCCTTTTGGAATGGGAATACTTATTCTGTGCCATTGTATGTTGGAAGTATGTAACTATCTTTTTATTCTTACAGGGGCTCACAGTTAAGAGTATACCTTGAGTCTCAGACTACTTCGGACTTGGACTTTTGAGCAATGCTGGGAATTTTAAGAATACTGGGACTCAGCAGGGCATGGTGATATATGCCTGTGATCCCAGTACTGTGGAGGCTGAGACAGGAGGATCTCAGGTTCGAAGCTAGTCTCAGTAAGTAGTGAGACTCTCATCAACCCAGTGAGACTCTGTTTCAAAATAAAAATAAAATAGGGCTGGGGAAGTCTAGCACGGTGGCACACACTTGTAATCCCAGTACTTAGGAGGCTAATACAGGAGGATCAGAGATCTGAAGGCAGTCTCAGCAACTTAGTGAGATTGTTAGCAACTTGGTGAAACCCTGTTTCCAAATAATAAAATAAAAAGACTGAGGAAGTAGCTTGAAGGTAGAATGCCCCTGGGTTCAATTCCTAGTACCACAAAAAAAATAGGGCTGGGGTGTAGCTAGGAGGTAGAATTTCCCTGGGCTCAGTCCCCAATACCAAACAAAAACAAAATAAATAAATAAATAAATAAATAAATAAATAAATAAATAAATAAGAATATTGAGACTTTTGGAGATAGACTTAATAAATTTTGCATTGTGAGATGGACATGTATTTTGGGGCTGAGGAAAAGTTTTGTTTTAGATGTGAAATGTCCCCCAGAAATGCCCATGTGTTAGCAATGAATCAAGGTTCAGAGGTAGGGCATGACTAGAGGAGGTGGGTAACTGGGGGCATAGTCTTAAGGACTATATCTGTACCTGGCCTCCTCCCCTATTTGCTTCTGCATGAGTTGACTGGCTTATATCCACCACTCCCTGGCACCACAATGTTTCAGCCTTGGAGCCTGCTGACCATGGACTAAACCTCTGTGACCATTAGCCTGAGTGAACCTTTCTTTCTCCAAGTTGTTCTTAAAAGATATTTTCATCAGAGCAAGATAAAAGTTAACTAATACACAGTGTTTGCTAAACAGCCACTATGTCTGGGACACCCAGCTTACAGAAATGAGTTAAAGCAGGTCTTGTGTTCAAGGAACTCAGAAACCTTGCTGCAGTCACAAACTTTGGGAGAGCAACCACAGCCTTGTGTGACAAGAAACTAATGCAGGGAGCATAGAGGCACAAGGAACTAATGTAGAAAGCATGCGAACATGCTCAGAGACAAAAATACCTAATACATGGGGGAAGGCAATGAAAATTACTTTTAAATTTGTGCCTTAGCTGGGTATGATGGCACATGCCTATGATCCCAGTACTTGGGAGGCTAAGACAGGAGAATTACAGGTTTGAGGTCGCTGTACAGTAACTTAGCAAGGCCCTGTTTTTAACTTTTTTTTAAAAGGGCTGAGGGTGATGCTTAGATATTGAACACCCCTGGATTAAATCCCCAATTCAACAAAAAATGCTGTGACTTGAAGGACTGGGGTTTCTAGGACACGTTGTGCCCAGGTATTCCAGGCTGTGGGAACCACGGTATCAAAGGAAGGAAACCTGGTGGATTCAACTGGGTGAGAGACCAGGCCTGCACAAAACAGAATGACCCTGACCAGTGTACGGCCAGTAAGAATGGAGAGGGCTCGGACTGAGTCCTGAGATGTCTGTACCTAAACCTGAGAAGCCTTGGCAGAATTTCAGTAGGGGATGGATGAGGATGGAACTGTAAATCACAAAATGAACTCACTTGTTGTGTCCCGAGCAGCCTGAAAGAGGCAAGACAGGAGGCCTCCAGGCCAGTCAGGAGTCTCAGGGAAGAGCACAGGCACCAGAAAATAAGGCCTGACTTCAGCGAGTAGCGATGGGGACACAGGAGGAGGAGCCTCCTTTCTTACAGGTATTTCAGGGGCAAGGACCTAGAACTTGGCTCTGGAGTCAATGCGCAGGACTCAGCAAGGGTGCTGAGGAGAAGCCCAGAAGCCCTGAGGGAAGGCTGGGCCCCCAACTGCGGTGGGAGAGGAAAAGCAGGATGGGGGGAGGGTTGGATTGTGTTGAGGCAACTTGGGTCTGAGGACACAGCAGGACACAGAGTGGGGACTTTCCTCCTTCCTTTCAACAAAGGCTATAAGAAGATGGTCCCT